>NAVB01001656.1:0-28689 GCA_002179805.1 Acanthamoeba lenticulata | reverse complement strand
TTATTTTATTTTATTCTTTGTGCTCCTGTTGGGCAGGCGGCTATGCGGGTGTTCGCCGCCATGAGCTTTAGAGGAGATTGATCCTCAGGGCGCGGCGAGCTTAGCGGTGAGAACGATGTGGTAGATGAAGCTGGCTGACTGGAGCAGCATCACGTCAGACGAGAAATAGCGCGAGAAGACGACGCTTCGTGGGGCAAAGGCCGAGTGGAGGACACTCCGCCCAACGGTGTCCGTCATGTACGACACCACCACGAGCAGGGGGAACAGCAGGAAGCACGACGCCACCTGCACCGTGAACACGTTCAATCTGAGGTCAGCCAACGCAAAGCTGAGGAACAGACAGGGACGAAACGTCGGTGGATCGCGTACGCCGATGGCAAACTTGAAGCGGACGATGGAGGAGAAGAGGGTGAAGGCGATCAGGAGGCAGGCGAGGTGGGGCAGCAGGAACGCGATGTCGGTCGTGCCAAAGATCAACGCCCACCACATTGTGTTCACCAATCGTGTGCACAGCGGGTAAGCGCGGCCGTCCGTGACCCTGAACGCCTCGCCTGCGTCGCAAGATATATTTAAATATTACAGACTATAAAAATGTTTCTGAAGAATAAATGTCATAATGCTGATTGTAAAGTAAGGAGGAGGCTGTACGGTCAATGGTGTCGGACTTGGCCTTGGCGGTGGACGCCAGGAGCATGAAGACGGTGCTCACGAGCGCACTGCTCTGCCGCACGTTGAAGAACGTCGCGAAGAAGATGAACACGTGCAGTGCTGTCTTCCACTTCGAGTCGGCGCCCTACATGGCCGACCATGACCGACTCAGCATCGCCGAAGGTGTTTTGTGAGAAGGAGGGGCCTACCTCGAACGCTGGCGTGACGGCGAGCCCGCCGTAGAGGGCAACGTAGCGGAGGAGCCCGACCAGGGCCGCGAGAACGGCGAGGTCGATCCACCAGTTGGACAAGAAGATGAAGAAGAGCGGACTACGCTCGAGAATGGAGGCCAACGTCACGAACGACTGGCGCTGTTGGTAGTGGTAGTGGGGTGGCACGTAGGAGGGGTGGTGGGGAAGGTGCGGCTGGTGATCATGGTGAACCTCGTGGTGGGGCTGTGCAGAAAGGACGGTGCCGAGTTGGTTGAAGATGAGGGGCACTAGGATGAGCGCAACGGTTTGCCAAGCCTGCTTGGACGAGCACAACTCAAGGGAGGGTGGAAGTGGAGCTAGCGAGATGGCAGGTGATGGCGGAATCGACGCCGAGGAGAAAGATCGAGAAGGAAATCGAGAAGATGAAGCACCAAAGGAGCTTGCCGTGCTCCTGGGGGCTGGCGAGTGGGGAGACCAAGTGAAGGAGGGGGTTGGTGGCGAGGAGGAAGACACCAGTCGCGAAAGTCGCTCTGGCGTGCGCCGCTCGTCTACGATTGCTGCAGAAGGCAGCGGCAGCTGATGTGGGTGGAGGTTCATGCTTGCGTGATCCATTAGTCTGGTGGTTGTTTCAGATTAAGCTTGAGTACACTGGCCATGATCACGCCCCGGTTGGGGGTTACGTCAATGAAAACTCTTGTGTGCCTCCCACTGAGGTCCTGCCCAAAATAAAGAGGAGGGACTAACCCTTCCTGTCTGCTCGTGCGCAGCTTGCCGCGCCAGCTGTAGTAGTAGTGGGCGTTTGCCGCTACAACGTTTGTAAACTCTAGATAATGCCCCTGCTGGCAAACGTGGGCCACGTTCCAAGATAAAGAAGGGCGGTATTCTTGCCTCGGCAATTAATTGTTGGGAAAATGGCGCGAAGTGTGGCGGCTGCAACTTCGTAGGCCAAACAATGAGCAGAGATCAGCAGAAGGAGGGGATAAATTGGAAGGGCTTCTTAGCCGGCACAGCCTCCGGTGTGGCCAAGGTGACACGATTCGCCTCTCTTCCGCTGTTTGGTTTTGTAAATTGGATTGAGGTTTCATCGATTTCAGGCTGACACTTACATAACTTTGTCTCTTTGTTTAGTTGGTGGTCGGACACCCGTTCGACACGCTCAAGGTGCGATTGCAAACGGAAGGTGGCTATGGTCGCTTCCGGGGACCGCTCCACTGCCTCACCACGACCGTCCGTACGGAGGGTCCGCGCGCCCTGTACAAGGGCGCTGCCCTTCCCCTCTTCGGCTGGAGCATCATCGACACCGTTCGTCGTTCTTCTTCGCTCTTTCGCCCTCCCCCCTTCCTTAGTCGTGCTATCTCCGCTCATCGGCCCGCGGCTCTCTTTGCGGCAGGTCATGGTGGGAGCCTACATGAACGCGCGCAAGTGGCTGGGTGAGGGTGAAGGCCGCCAGCTGAGCATCGCACAGATCGGATTGGCCGGCATGATCGGCGGGTGGACGTCCGTTATCATTGGTAGGCGCCACACCCCTGACCCTGCGCAAGTGTGGGCGAGTTGATCAACTCTGACCTCTGATTGTGTGCGTGACAGTGACGCCGATCGAGCAGGTCAAGGCGCGGCTGCAGGTGCAGTATGCCGACCCATCTACCCGGAAGTATTCGGGTCCCATCGACTGCATCCGGTGCGGCAAAGCACTGCTGTGTGGGCTTTTTTCTTCGTAACTGAAGTAATTTTTACTTGGGCTTGCCGTGGTTCAGGAAAGTGGTACGGGAAGGTGGCGTGCTCGGTCTCTACAAGGGCTTATGGGGCACCGTCTACTTCCGCACCTTCTGTGGTGTCTACTTCGCCTCCTATGAGAAGGCCAAGGTCTGTTCCATTCTATTTTATCTTGATGTTTATTTTATCATTTTCTTTTATTTTATGTTGTTTTATTTTATGTTGTTTTGCCGTTGGCTGACGAATGTTGTGCAACGATGACACTTCGAACAGCGCGAGTTCCAGAAACGAGCGGGATGGATGACCCCTGTGGTTACAAACTTCCTGTGTGGTGGCATCGCCGCCACCGCACTTTGGGTCCTCGCCTATCCGTTTGATGGTTCGTTGTCCAATCACGCTTGACACTCGCGCGCTCACGTCGGTGGTCGGCTCACCCCACACGCCGTGACACTTGTCTCCTCTTCTCTCAGTCATCAAGAACCGGATGGCGACGCAGCCTGATGGGCCCGACCGGCCTTATCGCAGCGTGCGCGAATGCATCACCAAAATTTATCAAAGAGAGGGGTACGTACAGCGCCACGCGTGTGCGTGGATGCGCCAAGGCTGATGGTTTGTGTGGGGCTGCGGTTACGTGACGTACAAGGTGGATCGGGTTCTGGCGCGGGTTCACGCCATGCATGCTGCGGTCGTTTCCCACCAACGGAGCCGCTTTCGTCGCCATAGAGCTTGTCAACAAGTACCTGTGAGCACAAAAATAAACCAAGACCTTGCACACTCACAACACTGGGCACAACGCAGCCCGCTCACCCTTTCCACGCGGTTCTGCGGGCAGCGACAGGACGGGAGTGGCTGACAGTGATGCTTTTGGTTCAGCTCCCAAATGATGGAAAACGAGCGGTAATAAATTGGCTTTGTATTTCGAAGGTAGCAGAACAATCCAGCTGTGCAAATTACCTGTTCTCCTTCTTCTTGGACACACCCATGGTGCGACCCTTACGGCCAGTGGTCTTGGTGTGCTGACCGCGCACACGCAGACCCCAGAAGTGACGCAGACCACGGTGGCACCTCATCCTCTTGAGGCGCTCGAAGTCCTCACGGAGCTTCTGGTCAAGAATGTTGGAGTAGGCCTGAGTGAACTTGCCATCCTTGACGTCCTTCTTCCTGTTGAGGAAGTAGTCGGGGATCTTGAACTGACGGGGGTGCTGAATGATGTTCACGATCTTGTCGACCTCATCGTTGGACAGCTCGCCGGCCCTAGAATGCGAAGAGGGGTGAGTTTGGAGTCTAATTGTAACCACCGGTAGGGGCCTATCTCTACCTCTTGTTCAGGTCAACGTCGGCCTTCTTGCACACAACGTTGGCGAAACGGCGACCCACACCCTTGATGGCAGTCAGGGCGAAGACGATCTTCTGCTTACCGTCAATGTTGGTGTTGAGCACACGGAGAATGTGCTGGAAATCATCCTGCTGCACCAAAGCCTGTAGCAGCGAGAAACGGCATGTTGGTTAGGACGCAAGCCACGAAGGAATCACAACGCTCCGACATCGCGGGCAAGATGGCGGGACGTACCATCTTTGTTTAGGCTGCTGCGATGCGGACGCGAGAGAGAGAAAGAAAGGAAGAAATATGAGACCGGAAAAAATCCTTACACGGACATCAAGCTTCGTACCTGGATTTTTCCTACATTAATTAAAGTAATTTTCCCTTTGCGCCAAAATGCAACAGCAAACTTTCGAACCAACGCTTGCATTTTTTGGCGGTGGTCTACCACGCCTGATCACGAGCATGTGCCCCAGGCTGTTAAGACCCCTTGTCTGCAGAGCCCCACTTTCTCTTCCTTCTTTTAGCACAGTGAAGATGCGAGAAGTAAGCACAAGCTTGCATCACAACCACTGGAGCACGTTTCCTTGCACACAAGTAGCCCTCATAAAAACAGCCCATAACATGTTCAAAGTTCCAAAACTTAGCTCACCCCGGTCCACGCAGGGTGCCCGTTGTAGACACGGTGCAAATAATGGCGCTTCAACTGCCGCCCATTGGGGGTTGGAAGCTGCGCTCGGGAAAGGCAAAAGCGGCACCTCCAAGAAGACTCACAACACACAAACCACAACAACGCATGCAACCTCGCCAAAGGCAGCGCAAACCGGGCCAGGAAAAAGTGCTGCGGGCGAAGGGTCAGGCGCAGCACGGCCATGCTGTCCATGCAGCTGGCGCCTTGCCACGCCGACCACAGACAGCAGGCGAGGGCTTTAACAATAACGACACCTCACCCACAAGGACCTGGACAAGCCCACAAGGCTCGCCAAAAGTTGAGGCGAGGTCGCTCCACTCCACGCCCAGCAAGGCGTTGGTACCTACTGCGCCACCACCCGACATCGACCTGGCACTTCTGGTGGAGCAGGCACGGCTCGAAAAGGCGAGGTTCCAGCGTGAACTGCAGGCCCACCGCGCCGAAGATCAAGAGCTTGAGCGCATGCTCTTGCGGCTAGAGAGCATTTCAGCCCACAATCGCGAGTTGCTCGCCCAGGTTGCAGCGTTGGAGGAACGCATCCGGAGCGTTTCGTGCGAATGCCTAGTGCTCAGCCAGTCGCTCTACACCCGAGCATGATGTGGCCTTCCTTCCCGTTCCCTTCCTCTCCTTGGTGGCTCACGACGAGCACCAGCATGTACAACCACCTATTCTCGCAATGCACACATTTTTCGATGGTCAAGAAGTGCGCAAGGCCAGGCTCTGCTCTTGCAGCCAACCCCAACAGTTCACGCTACATTGTAGGCAATTGTTTGCTTTGTGTATGAACACTTTACAAGAGGAAGAAGTGATGGACAGAGGCCCAGAGCGAGCACTTCGCTCGGATTCGATTGTCTTCATCTCTCATCTCCTCTCCACGGGTCGCATCACTCGGACTGGATGGCATCATCTGACCATCGCACGCTCTTCACGATCCTCTTTCGCTTGGTCTTCGTGCCTTCTTGCACGTCCGCCTTTGCCTCCTCCGAAGACAGCGATGTCGTAGTGGAGGATGCCAGCTTGTCGTCTTGCTGTTCGCAGCTGTTGCTGTCGTTGTCGCCCTCCTCTGACTTCCTAAGCTCCTGGCTGCCCGAGAGCCGCGGCTTAGCGCTCGATGACGTGCTGGAGCCGGCGCCAATGATTGTGGCACATGTGTTCTCGTCTTCCTCCCCACCGAAGCGGATCTCGAGCGCTCGGCTCGTAGCTTGATGAGGAGCGCTTCGGCGACGCGTCGTTGTCGCTGGCTTGGCAGGGGACGAGGCGTCGTCGTGCGAGCGAGGGAGCCCGATAGAGCGGCAGAACCAGCGGAAAAGGGCCTGGAGGTGCTGATCGATTGTGGGAACGGCTAGGATGACCCAGAGGATGGACATGAGGGATACCATGACGCACATCTTGGTTGCCATCCAGAGTGCGCCGAGCACGCGCCGCCACCACGGCAGCACAACCGGGTGCGTGGTGGAAGTGGATGGCGCGGGCGGCAAGGAAGATGCCAAAGAAATGCGGAGTGGCGTAGCCGCGGAAGGGCGCAAGAAGGGAGAATAGGGAGAGGAGAAGTTGGGAGATGATGATGAAGCCGTTTGGGGCGCAGAATCAACGATTAGGGAAGGCACAGCGAGCGCTGGAGAACCAATTGCATCGTGGTGGTGAGTTGTGATGTTTGAGAGGGGAGCGGAGATGGGTAGGTCCAACCGGAACTGGTGGAGCGGTAGTGGAGCGCTGCGGTTGCAAACGGAAGCAGAATCTTGCTCCATTTGATGCTTGTTGTAGCCACCCGGCTGGTTAATGTGTTGGTGGGTTATGTAGAATCAAACAACCACAGCATTTGTTGCTGTGAAGGCCGAAAGGATGAAGCGGACTTACGCTAGGCGTACCAGCTCGCCGTGTACGAACTAAGCCGAAAACTGCACCTGCACTGAAAAGTAGCCGTTTCCTCCGTTGGCGCCTGGATATTTCCAACAAACTCAGCTCCGCGCCGGCAAAAAACCGGTAACGCCCCAAAAACTGGCAAAAAATTCGAAACAGAGTTGCACGGGAAGCGCCTCTTGCAGTGAAGCGAACACTCCGTCACCCAGCGCCGTGATCATGAAGTGAATGACGGCTTGGCCTTTCATTTAAATCACTTTTGAAGATAAGCGCGCTCGTTCGCTTCATTTGGTGTTACCATTCATGGTGAGCTTGCTCCACAACTCTTCAAGAAGTTCGTGGGTCTGCAGGTTCACCCACAACTTCATTTCTGCCAGCATGAACTTGGGCTCCGTTTTGCTGTTTTACACACCGACCGTCGTGAGCAGATCAACATCAGGGAGTTCTACGGGCAGAGGGAAGTGTACAGCTTCGCGAGCAGCCGTCGCTTGTTGTAGATCTTGTTAGCAGTGAGAGTGTGCAGGAAGGCCAAGATCTTGTGCTGCGGCGTCGATGGCGTGGTGATCAGCGACGGGCGGCCGGACAGGTTCTCCTGCAGAGTCGGCGGCGAGTGTAAGCTCCACGCCTGCGCGTTCCAAGGGCCAAGACAGGAGGAGCGTACGCGTAGCGCCTTGAGCGAGGGGATGACCCGCCCCTCGAGCAGGAAGCGCATGAAGTACTTGTAACGGTCCACTCCGTCCTCCATCTCCACCTGTAGGCGCGAACGCAAGGTGGTCAGCCTCGCGATGACGACCGGGCGCATGTCCAAAAACGCACCTCCTGCACGGGCAGGGTCCACGCGTTGGGGCCATACGTGGGCGACACAAAGCAGCGGATGACGTCCGACTCGGCGTCGTATCTGGAGGCCATTCACCCATCATACCGTGAGTTGATAACGTCGCGCGTGTAGTAGTACGTCAATGCGGAGGAGAAGAGGAGAGCGAGAGGCGCACCGAGGTGGGGGCGTCTCAAGCGGCTTCGAGAAGTTGCACAAGACGCTGCCAAGCGTGCAGAGCCACGACGGGTGGATGGCCGTCACGCCCTTCATGTACGTCTTCTTTGTTTGGACCAGGTCCCTAGAGATCAATGTGCCCTGATAAGTAACGTCTCTCACTTGGCGGAGAGTAATCGGGAGAGAGGGCAGTACCGATAGACGACGTATTCCTCGTGCTGGCCAAAGAGGAAGGAGGACGGGTGGACGTAAACGGTCTCGTTGGTCTTGACGGTCACGTACTGGAAGTGCTTCTGGGACTTGGCGGCGTCGATGAAGCCCATCTCGCTGCGGTCGGTCTGGAGGCGGGCGACCTGGTCCACGAGGCCGGCCGTGATCACCTGACGCAGCAGCAGCTCCTGCTCGGGCGTTGGCGGCCTGAGGTTGGGGTCCATCGTGATGGGCTCGTCTTGCGGGTAGACCGTGTTGACGAGGTAGGTCAACTGCTCGCGCAGCTGATGAATCTCCTTCATGATCTTGGCATTGAGGAAGTGCTTCTCGCAGAACTTCTCCGTCCCGCCGCCGTACTCGTAGGCTCCGATAGCTCTGTTTTCGCGTCGACACACGTAACAGAGAGCGCGGCGTCAGGCCCAAGCCCACGCTTCGACCTACAAGAACTGCGGCGCCGCGACATACCGGAGGATGACCAGGAGGTCGCTGGCCGGGTGGGCCCAAATGTTGTGGATAGAAAGGATCGCCGCGCGCCGCTTCGCCCGCTTCTCGCGCTCCTGGGCCTCGGCCTCGCGCTCGGCCTTGGTCTTTGACTCTGCGGATTTTCACACGACGATGTCGTTCGTGAGTTATTCTCAAGAGGGCGAGTGAGCCCACTATGCCTTGAGCACGCACCATCGTCCTCCTCGTCCATGTTGTCGAGGGCCTGGCGCAGGAGTGGATCATCGACGGAGAGGGCGGCCACGAGGGCAATCACATACGGGAGGCACCCGCCCTGATGACCCAACACCAACCTATGCTCGCCACCACCACCATCAGGAAATGTAAGCGAGAAACAACAACAAAAGAGACAGCACAACGGGGCTCGCGTACATCTTGGCATAGCGAGGCGACACGGGGAAGGTGGCCAGCGATTGGCCGAGCGGGGTGAGTCGGTCGTCCTTGTCGAGCGCGCCGAGATACGCCAGAGTCTGTGCTCACCTCGTTAGCATGGCCTGGCATGGACAAACAAAAGGAGGGATTGTACCCGATGGGCCTCCTTCAGGCCGAGCATGTCGGGCGGCGTGGGGAAGGGGAAGGAGACGACCTTGTCGATGCCCATGCTCTTCATCTGCAGTACCACGCCTGTTGGGACGCAATTCGAGTCCGTGTAAGCCAAGAGCCCGCCAGCATGCAGTGGGGCGGCCGCAGAGGGACGACGTGCCCTCGATGGGGATGCGGGTGATCTCGGGATCGGAAAACTGCTGGAACTGGTCGTTGAAGACGGCCGACGAGAAGAGCCGGTAGCAGTGGCCCGGGCCCGTACGACCGGCGCGACCAGCACGCTGGTTGGCCGACGCCTGCGACTCCCACTGGACCACGTAGGACGACATGCCCGACGCTCGGTCGTACACTTTCTGTATTGAAACAAGTCGTTTGTTGTTGAATCCAAACAATCGTGAGCCATCGGCGCTTGCTTGAGGCTGGCGCAGGGCGGGCCTCGTGCGTACCTCCTTGGCGCGACCCGAGTCAACGACGTACTTGATGCCGGGGATGGTCAGCGACGTCTCGGCCACGTTCGTGGCCACCACCACCAAGCGGTAGCCCTGCAGAGACCCGTACAGGATCAGGAAAAGGCCAGAAAATGGAAGGAGGGAAGAAGAGCTCGACGTACGGGCGGCGGCGGTTCAAAGACGCGGAGCTGCTGCTTGGTCGGCAGCGCCGAGTAGAGGGGCAGCACCCAGAGCGGGCCGATGGTGTCGTCGTCTTTGTCCTCTTCCTCTTCTCCGCCCTCCTGCGCCCCGTCTTCGCCTTCCTTCTTCTCCTCTTCCTCCTTTTGGTCTTCGGCGCTCTTCTCGTCACTCTCTGCCTTATCGTCGTCCTCTCCCTCCTCTTCCATCTCATCGCCCTTGTCCTCCTCCTCTTCTTGGGCCTCGTCCTGGTTGGCCTCCTCGGCCTCCATGTCTTTGCTCTCTTCTTCCGAGTCTTCGGCTTCCTCTTCACCATCCTGCGCGTTATCTTCCTCGTCGTCTTCTTCCTCCTCGTTATTGCCGTCCTCATCGGCCTCCATTTCACTAGACTCCTTCTTTTTGTCGTCCTCATCGGGAACCTCCGCGTCGACGAGAATGTCCGCCTGCTTCTTCCTCCGCTCCATGTCCGGCGGGAAGGCTGCACGAAGCTTACGGCACAGCATCTCGATCTCCTGCTGACCCGTCAAAAACACCAGCACACCTGTCCCACGGGTTAATATATTTCAGTTGTTATTTATTGCAAAATAATAAAAACTATTTCGAAAGACGTACCTCCTTTGGGGAGGCGTTGGTGGATGCGGCAAACCTTCTTGAAGGCCTCGCCGATGTAATCGCCCAGCACGGTGCGCCGGTTGAAGTGCACCGTGACGGGGAACTGGCGTGCATCTACATTGATGACCGGAGGCGGCGTGGGGAACAGCTTCGCGTTGTCCACAAAATCGCTCACGCGCAGCGTGGCGGACATGATCACCTACGCAGGGCCGCCGAGTCGACATCGTCAGCAGACGAACGGCATCAGCAGGCGGTGGACGACGTACGAGTTTAAGCGGCCGGACGACGTCTTGCGGCGGGATGGCGGACGGGTTCTGCTTGAGCTTCAGCTTGTGCTCTCGGGCGAGCTGAGCGCGCAGAGGCACAATGCGCGAGAGGAGACCGATCAAAATGTCTGTGTTGAGGTTGCGCTCGTGGGCCTCGTCGATGATGATCACCGAGTATCGCTTCATCAAGAAGTCACCCTGTGTGGTATGCAAAAAACGGGCAGAAGCGTAAGTTGGTTGGGTCAGGGCGGTTAGATTGGGCGAGGGCTAAAAGGCACCTGGATCTCCTTGAGCAAGATACCGTCGGTCATGAACTTGATGCGGGTGTCGCTGCTCACGGTCGAGTCGTATCGGATCTGCACAAAGCCGTTAGCATTCAGCTTTAAACCGTCGCTTTTCGCTTTCTATTTGAAACTCTTAGAAGAAGAAAAGGACCTGATAAGAAACAAACGTGGTCGAGCCGGTGTTGAGCTCGTGGGCCACACGCTGGGCCATGCTCACGGCGGCGACACGACGCGGCTGCGTGACGGCCACCACTCCCGGGTTGGCCGAGCCCGGGCAACCGTAGCCAGCCTCGTACAGGAACTGGGGCACCTGCGTGGTTTTACCCGAACCCGTCTCTGCCGAGGCGCTTTTCCTGTAAGAGCGAGTCGGGACGACCTCCTCCCCCAAGCAGCCTGATCTACGTACCACCACAGATGACGACGACGTTGTTTTCCTTGATGGCCTCCATGATGCGCTGCTCCTCCATGTAAATGGGAAGCTCCTTGCGCTGCTTCTCGACCTCGGGCAACCGCGAGACGGGCACGAAGAACGCTGGCTTGCTCACCGGCGCCGAAGTCGCGGCCGCAGCGGGCTCTGCTTCGGCCACGGCCGGCGTGGCCGGCGTCGGCGCGGTCGTCGGCTCGGGCGCGGGCTGCTCAGTGGCGGGAGGCTGCGGAGTCTGTTCAGCCTGCGGATCACGCGTCAGCACACAAGGGGCCAAATGCAGGAGGAATAAGCCAGTAGTACCGCATTCTGGGCCTTGTTCTTTTTGTTCTTGTTCTTCTTCCTGCGCTTCTTGGCCCGCTTGGACTCACCGTCAGCGGCCGGCGCACCGGCGGCAACGGCGGCAGGGGCTGGTGCGGCTTCGAGCTTCACCGTAGGACCGGAGGCAGGGGCTGGCTGGGCGCTGGGAACAGTTGAAGTGGCGGTCGTGGTGTTGTTGCTCTTCGGCTTGTTGAACGATGCCAGGCCCGAGAAGTCAAAGCGTAAAGTCGAGCTCGAGCCGGCAGTCATCGACGAAAGTGAGGATGACGATGTGGATGTGACTGGCGCGGGCGTTGTCACCGCGGCCACGCCGTCAGCAGGCGGAACAAACGAGGGGAACTTGAAGGGAATGTCGAAGTTGTCATTGTATCCATCGTCGGCCCCATCATCCCCATCGTCGTCATCCTCTTCGCGCTTGCGCTTAACAGGCTTCTCGAGCTCGACATCGTTGGTGAGCGTGAATCCCAGCGTCTTTTGCTCACGGAAGGCCCGGCTCAGCTTGTTCTTCTTCGTCTCCTTCTTGCCGATGTCGCTACTCGCATGCATCAGCTTCATTTGGTCGGGCTTGAGCATCGTGGTCCTGCTCGCGCGTGGTCGTGTCAGATGCGGAAGGGAGGGCGAAACAGCTGCAGAGGCGACCCTGGACGTACGAGAGAGCCTCGAACAGATGGACGCGCTGCTTCTTCTTTTCAGCTTTCTCTTGCAGCTTGGCGAGTCGGCGTTTCTGCTTTGCCGTCAGCTTGGGCTTCTTGTCTTCCTCGGGCTGTACAGACTGCACGAGTTTTGATCCAAAGTTGTGACGATTGCGTCAAATGCGATTAAATTAAAAAATAAATCTGAAGTCAATACCTTAGCTTTCTTCTGCTTGGCAGCAACAATCAGAACGTTGCTTTCATCTCCAGCTCCGTCCTGCGCGGCATAAGCCGTGCTGCTGCTGGCGGTGAGCTGCGAACGCAGTTCATCTGTAATCACAGCCGATGCCGGAGCCGATGCCGATTGGTCTCCCTTCGACTTGGACGAGCCCGTACGGCCACCCTTCTTCACCCTCTTTTTGAACATTCCCAAATCACCGCCTCACGTCTCCGCAACAAATCCCTGTTGCGATGATGTTTTGCGATTTTCCGCCTTTCTGGCCAGAAAAAATGAGAAAAAAATCAAAAACTTGCAAAATAAAATTTCTCACATTATTTACGCTTGAGTTTTTTCTAGTAGCAGGTGAACAAAACCACAACGGCAACGCGACACCATCCATAGAGGGAAGTTGGCTGTGCTCGTGCAGCTAGAAACCACACCATCCGTGTGGTGACCGCCTGGGAGCCCAGCGAGCGGACCGGCACAGTTATCGTGGTTTTGGGAGAGGTCTGGCCAATAGCCTCCTCGATCGAGAAGCGGCGCTTTACGTTTGGGGTTTTATCCTGGCATGCCTTAGCGCTAAACGGTGGGCTGGCGCACCTTGTCGTCTTCTTTTGTGCCACAGTACAACAACACAATGCGTCGTGCCTCTACCATCTGTGCGTAATTCACTGCGCTTAAGTGTGCCATCTGTGTCTCTTCTCTTATTAGCGATATGTCCCACAGCCGCCAGGATCGCTGCCAGGCCCGCGGCCGTCTCCGCTTCCCGCCAGCTCACCAGGGGTACTGAACATTTGAACCTGCCAAGATTAAAGTGCCCAATTAACTCTGGTTTCCAGTTGCCACCCGCACGCTTGTGTCCAGCACTGCCCAGGCTACCTCGACCAGGTCGAGCACCCTGGTACGTTGAATTAGACAAAGGGAGCCAAGGCGATTGCTTACGCTTCTGTTTTCACCCTCAGTTCATCGGTGCCGCTGCCTTCGCTGCTGGCGCTGCCTTCTACGGTACTCGCAATCGATTGTTCCATGGTTGCGTAATTTGTAGTCTCATTGTGGCGACTTTTTAGGCTTTAACAACGTCAAGGCCGACGACAAGGTTCCCCACACTGGTATCCCCGGCACCAGGTTCGAGAGGACCTTCATCGCCATCAAGCCCGATGGTGTCCAGCGTGGCATCGTGGGTGAGATCATCCAGCGCTTCGAGAAGAAGGGCTACAAGCTCGTCGGCATCAAGGTACGGTGTTAAATCTAATCTTGCAGTTTGTGTTGTGTACACTTGTTTATTGAAAATAAGGCTGATTAACGTCTTTTGGGCCTTCTTCTAGGTCATCAGGCCCACCAAGCAGTTCGCCGAGCAGCACTATGCTGATCTCTCCAAGAAGCCGTTCTTCCCCAGCCTCGTGAACTACTTCTCCTCGGGCCCCGTCGTTGCCATGGTCTGGGAGGGCAGGAACTCGATCGTCAACGGCCGCAAGATCGTCGGTGCCACCAACCCGTCCGACGCTGAGGCCGGCTCCGTCCGCGGTGACCTCTGCATCGACATTGGCCGCAACATCATCCACGGCTCGGATGGCCCTGAGAGCGCCAAGGACGAGATCAGCCTCTGGTTCAAGGAGGGCGAGCTCGCCAACTGGGAGTCGGAGAACGCCAAGTGGGTCTACGAGAAGCTCTAAGCGCTTCTTCCCCTTCCCCATTTGCCACCGTCGCAAAGACGAAGAAAATAGAGTCCTGCTTCTTCGTCATCTTGTTGCCTTCCCTCCCCCCCTCTTCCTGTCGGCAAGCGCTTGATGCCAGCGCATCGGAAAGACGTGCCCAGTGGGTGCTCACCGCACGCACTAAAAATCATCAGTTCACCCATAAGTGATGTATTGTTGATCTAGAAGTTGGTCAGGGTTGGCCCATTCATCAATTACGTTGATCACGTTTTGCCTTGGGTCAAGCTCCCAAAAGTGCATTTGATGGTAGCCCCACTTCAAATGGTAGGAGAGGTGAAGGATAAAAGTGAGCAACCTAGCTTGACACAAACAAAAAAAAAGGGAAGATGGATGGTACGATGAAGTCATGCTCCCGTCTGAGCATTCCTGAATAGGAGTTGACTGGTGCAACACAGCACACAGCGAGGAAGTAGGCCACCCTCTTGGGTTCCCACAACTCCCGTCGTGAGGTGTTGTCCACGTGCTCTTCTTCTGCCACCTGGTCATGACCATCAACATCACTCTGGTCGACCTCTTCTTCTTCCTCCTCCTTTCCCTCTTCCTCCTCCATTTGGTCCTCTCCTGCCTTGGATGCGTAGAAGCGACTCTTCTCGTTGGCCTCGTAGCGCAGGTCAAGCACTTGGCCAATCTGTTGAAGCAGCTCGGCATCAAGCGCCTCTGTGCCTGCATTACATGCAAAAACATGTGGGACAATCATGTTCACACCTGGCCTGTTTTAAAAAGGGGTACCGTGGTCTGCTGAGCGAGAATAGAGCAACTTGTGCTTGCCACCCATCCTCTCAAGGGCCAACTTGTTCATGGCCCAAGCTTTGATCTCCAGAAGCTTCCCATCATTCTCTTGATAGACACCGCAGTCGTAAAAGTCCACTTTGCAATCAAGCTCGATCTGCAGCAGCTCTTGCACGCCACCTGCAAGAAATGTACATGAGGCCCACCACCATCTGATTGCTCCTTGGCGCTTGGGGGGGGGGGCAAACCAGAGGGCACAGCAATGTCCAACTTCATAAAGCTGGTCCCTACCAGTTGTTGGGCGTACTGCTCACGTAAGTCCACCACTTGGCCTGGCACCACAAAGTTCCACATGGAGCAGCATAATCAAGTTCATGGTAACGGTCAAAAGAAGAACACGCAGAAACTACGGACCCCAACCAGAACGGATGCACGAAGCAAGGCGCAAGACCTGGTCAGGCGAGGGCCAGTCGAGCTCCTCCGTCAGCCTCCACATGTCGGCCAACCTCAGCCTGTACTGCCACTTGCGCACTGCAAACACATGCTCCTTGAAGATGAGCCCGGGACCTCGTGTTGGCGGTTGTGGCCTCCATCCCACCAATTGGTGGTCAGAAGGAGGTGGTGGGGCAGTAATTACGCAGGCCAAGGAGCTCATGAAGGCGTTGTGTTGATGCGAATGCTCTGTGGGTGCAGATAACAGAAGTGATGTCGCTCCATTCAGGTCGCTCATTGTAGCGGCTGTCGAGGGCGTTACCCCATCCCTCATCCGTCTCCCTGGCGTGCGAAGGGTGTAGGGTCAGCTTCCATCTCTTTTCTTTGCGGAGAAAGTGATGCACGTGATGTTGGGTAGGAACGAACGAGTAGCCAGAAGAGATAGAGTGTCGCAAGGCCAGTAGTGGCTCTTCTGCACAGTGTAGCAGGAAACTGGCCAGTCTGATGAAAGAGAGAGAGAGAGAGATGCCCCAATGAATATCATCAATCTAATGACCATAAACAAGGAGGACACGTGGTAATGTACTGCCAGGCGGTCCAGTCGAGGCCCAGCTCGGAGGCCATGTCCGCAAACCATTCCTTCCGAAAGACTGGCGTCATCTCTTGGTCTTCTGGATATAGAGAGGACGCGTCGTGGTCAGAGCCACTGTTGAAACAAGAGGAAGAACAAACGCACCAGTTCCCTGGTAGAAAAGGAGGACACGCTCGCGGTCTGCAGTGAGAGATGGCTGAAAGAAGATGCAGAACCAGTCCTCTTCGACCTCTTCGCGCGGATGGAAACTGCGCATGTGCTCCTGCAACCGTGTGAAAAATAGAGTCGAGAGATAAGTCAAGCATCGGTCGTCCGATGACATAGACATGCAGGAAGCAGCGCGAGGCATACAACAGTAAAGTGGACGCTTTCTCTTTCGCCTGAGCCTGAGGGCAGGTCAACCCTGAGCTTGGTGACTCGTCTGAAGATCTTCTCTGCCTCCTGTTTCATGACTGCTTGCACATGCACTCGCTGCGTCATAGCCACCATCGACGCATTCATCAGCGCGGTTGGTAAGCTAACGCTTCAACAAAAGCTTGTCATGCACCTCGGTGGCGAAGGAAAACGCTTCAGTGCGATCCAAGGGCGGCTCCGTGGCTTCAACATCAGCGCCACCGGTCATGTTGTTTTCTTCTTCTTCTTCTTGCCAGTACTGGGCGCTGTGGATCTTCAACTCATGGAGCCGCGCTCGTGCAGCGATGGACACCTCCTGCAGCAGGGCCCACCGTTCGCATGTGGCCGCACCTTGCTTGCTCAACAGCGGTGTGTTCTCCGGCGTGGGATCGATCATCGCGTCTTCTGCTTTGGCGGCAGTGGTCTGTTCTGCCACGATCTTCTCGTTGTCTGCGACGAGCCACGCCAGCTCTTCGTCAATGACCTCCTTCTCATCGCCTTGATCCGCTTCCTCCATGGATTCCTCCTCCTCCTTCTCCTCCTCTGGGATAGCATCATCATCATCAAGTCCAGCCGCTTCCTGCATGTCCTCCGCCTCACTTGCTTGGTAGGTCTCGGCGTGCTCTGTCTCGGGAGTGGTGATGAGGCGCGGGAGAAGATGGTGGGCCAATAAGCCAACGAGAGCATGATCACGCGAGACGACATGTGCCCAGTAGGTGCTCACCGAGTGCAGCCGCAGTGCATCCTCCACCCCTAGCATCCTATCAACAAACCGTTATTAAGGCATTCATGGAATTCTTGGCCTTCATTTCCAGAGGCGGGGGGTACCTGAGGAGGTTGTAGACGACAACGTCCGGCAGGTGGCACCAGTTCACAGCGAGGCTTGGGGCTGGGCCTTCCTGTTTTTCACTGGCCGTGTCGTCAGTCGCCGACTCCAGTTTGCACTTTTTATTAGTTCGCGCCAGGGGCACGCCGGAGACTGCGAACTGTTCCTTCTTCCCTTCTTGCTCGCCTTCCTGCAACTCATGCCTTGCTCGCTTCATCTTCACTTGTTGTTGGTCTGTTGGTTTTGCAGTTACGCCCCAAATATTTTCCAGGCACATTTTCCAAAGACTGGAATACACAAATCCGCAGACGGATCACGAGGAAAGCAGGCGGTCGGGGAAGAGCTGGTTGATGGCGGCCTGCAAGGTGACTAGCTGCACGGGTTTGGTCAAGTGGAGCGTAAATCCGGCCTCGTGGCTGCGCCGCACGTCCTCCTCCCGCCCATAGCCAGACAGCGCTATGCCCTGCCACGACGAGTGAGCGGACTGGTAAAATAAAGTAAAGAAGGGGCAAGTACGGCGAGGTGCGGGTGGGAAGCCTTTAGGGCGGCCATGAGATCGAAGCCCGTGCCGTCCGGCAGCCCGATGTCGCTGATCACCAGCTCCACCGGCCGTACCTCCTCTTCCTCCTTCTCTTCCTTGTCGACTTCCTCTCCCGCTGCTGTTGTTCGTCGTCGAAGGCCCTTCTCCTGCTCCTCGAACACGCGGAGGGCCTCGGCCACGGAGGCCGCTACGACCACGCAGAGACCCAGCTTCTGCCGCAGGAGGCGCTCCATGATCGTGCGTGTGGTCCCGTTGTCCTCCACCACCAGCACCTTGAGCGGCAGCGCCGAGGACGGCTCGGCTGGTGGCCGCGTTGCCAGCGGAAGCGGCAGCAACTGCTGGCGCTGCAACTGTTCGTCGCTGTCGGCGTGGTCCGCGTCCTCGGATCGGAGCAGCGGCAGGACGACGGTGAACGTGGCGCCCCGGTCCCGGCCCTCGCTGGCCACCGTCAGCCGCCCGCCGTGCAGCTCCACCAGCGACCTGGAAATGGCGAGGCCGAGGCCGAGGCCGCCGAAGCGCACGGCGATGGCCGGGTCGCCCTGCTGGAAGGCGCGGAACAGGTGCGGCAGCACGTGGCTCTCGATCCCGATGCCCGTGTCCGTCACCTCCACCCGTAGCATCGTCACCTCCTCCGTGGTGGCGGCCTCCAGAGTCGGCGACGTCATCTTCGTCGGTGTCGTTGTCGTCTCTGCAGCGCCAGCGGCGACGCTGTAAAAATTGGTGGACCGGATGGTGAGGACACCGCCCTCGGGCGTGAACTTGATCGCGTTCTTCACGATCTTGGCCATCACCTGCTCCAACCTGCGCTCGCGTGCAAAACACCGAAGCAAGCGTTAGTCTCTCGCGAGCCCAGCAAAAGGCCTACGTGAGTACGAACCGAGCCGCGTCGCCGGCGAGCAGGTCGGCAGGGGCTCGTAGGTCGCGCGTGACCACGAGTTGCTTTGCCGCGGCATCGCGCTCCAGAACCTGCAGCACGCGCTCGATGATGCCGTGCATCGAGATGGGCTTCCTCGCGAGCTTGACCTTGTTCCGCGAGAGCTTGGTGAGGTCGAGCAGGTCGTCGATGAGCTGCACCTCGAGCAGGACCGACTCGTGGATCACGCGCGCGCTGTCCTCCACCTGCTGCGACAGACCCTCGGCGAGGAGGGCCTCGGAGAGGAGGAGCGCGGGCGTGAGCGGCGTGCGCAGCTCGTGCGACAGCGCCGCCAAGAAGTGGTCCTTGGCCTGGTTGGCGTTCTCGGCCTCGCCAAACAGCCGCGCGTTGTCCACCGCCAGACTCGCTCGCCGCACCAGCTCCTCGCACACGGCCACTTGCTCGTCCTCGTCCTCTTCGTTCGCTTCGTCCTCGTCCTCGTCGGTGACGTGCTTGCGGCGGATGACGAAGCTCCAGAGGCCGTGCACGCGTCCGCTGGGGCCCTTGAGCGGCAGCACCACCAGCCGCTGCTCCATGATGGTGCCGTCGGCAAGGGCCAGCGGGCCCGCGAGGCGATCGCTCTCGATCCCCACGCGCTCACCGTTGCTCAGCCGCACTACGCACACGCTTCGCCTTCTCTTCCTCTTCTTCTGCTGTTCGTTCTCCTCCTCTTCCACGTCGCTCTCTTCGTCCTCCTGGCCTTCACCCTCACCATCATGGTCACCATCCCCGTCGGCGCGGCCGAGGCGCCGAAGAGGCAAGAGGTGGAGCGGCGCGTCGGGCGACGATGGGATGCGCTCGAGCTGGCCCTCCTTCGTCACCACGTCCATCACGCTCCACTCGGCCACCGCCGATTCTGTACAACCACCGCCCCCAACGCCATTTCATTTAGTTTCATTTAGAATCTTTTCTATTTTCTCGAGGAGGGGAGGCGCACTGTGGACGAGTTGAACGACTGGTGCCAGGAGAGGCGCGACTTGACTCTCGACGCTCACCGAGAGGAGGTGGCCGACCTTGGTCACGAGGTCCAGCCGCTGCTCGCCCTTTTTCCTCTCTGTCAGATCCACCGTGAAGATGCTCACTCCGCCGTCGACTCCCGCGTACATGCGGCTCTCGTACCTGCCGCGCAGTGAGTAAGCGGGGAGTCGGTTGAACAGCTGATGCGTGCACGAAAGGAAGAGTGTGAGGTGAGGTGAGAGAACCAGCGGTCGCGCGGGGCATAGTAGAACTCGACCGCAAAGTCAACACGCTCGCGCAGTGCGCGCTCCACGTGCTGTGCCACCACGCGCTCTTCGTTGTCCACCATGTGTCGCCAGATCGACCGCCCGATCAGCTCTGTACATATTGTTGTTAGTTCTTAATAATCATTTTTTTTCGTCCCCAACGTGAGCGATAACAATAACGCCCGGCGTACCTTCTTTGCCCACGCCCAGGAGGCGTGCCGCATTGGCATTGACAAAGGTGAAGCGCTGCCGCGAGTCCACGGCCACAAAGGCGTCCTGAATCGCTGCCAGCGTCCGCTCCAGCCGCTCCTTCCCCTCTTCCACCTGCCCTCCTCCCACCCCCCAATCATTGCCACTCCAGTCAGCACCCCCAAAACAAAAGAAAGAAAGAACGAAGGACGAGAGCACGCACGGCCAGCCGCAGCTCGGTCTCTGTCCGCAGCGCATCGCCCCGCAGCCGTGCCATGTGCAGCTGCGACCCGACTCGCGCCACCAGCTCCCGCGCTGTGAACGGCTTCGTCAGATAGTCGTCCGCTCCTTCGGCCAGGCCTTCGATGCTGGCCTCCTCGCCGGCGCGTGCCGAGACCATGATGACGGGCAGCGTGCGCAGAGGCTCGCGTGCGCGAATGGCTTTCACCAGGCCGAACCCGTCCAGGAACGGCATCATCACGTCCGTCACCACGAGGTCTACAGCCTCACCGCTGGCCCCACACAGGCTGCTCGACTCGAGCACGCTCAGGGCCTCGAGTCCGTTGGCCACGGGCACGACCTCGTAGCGCGCTGCCGTGAGGAGGCGCATGACGTATTCGCGCATGTCAAAGTTGTCGTCGGCCAGCAGGATCCGCGCCCTCCGGGTCTGCTTGTCCCTCCTCTTGGCGTGGTGCCGCTTGCGCGACCTGGCCTCGCCCGGGGGCGGCGGCGAGGTCGGCGACGACGAGGCGGCCATGCGGAACGAGGCGGCCGTGCGGGAGCGCGGGGACGAGGGCGTCGCGCGCGGCGAGTTGCTGAGCGCGGGCGAGGATGATGCGGACGAGGAAGACGAGGACGAAGGCGGCGAGCCGAGGGAGAGTGTCGACGCGTCCTGCGGCGACGACGCCACGATGGCGATGGAGGGCAGCCACCATGACACCGACTTGGAATAGTGCCGCGCGTCGAGCATCGGTTGGCCACCGCCGCCATTGACGTCGGCCTCGTCCGACGGGTCGGCTGCTGCTGTGATTGCAGAGTCCGCGGTGAGGTCGGACGAGATCGGCGGAAGCGCCGCAGAGAAGGCGGACGGCTCGACCGCGAACCGCCGGATCTGGCTGCGGGGCAAGTGGTCCGTCCCGAACGGGAT
Organism: Acanthamoeba lenticulata; assembly: GCA_002179805.1. Lineage (NCBI taxonomy): Eukaryota > Discosea > Longamoebia > Acanthamoebidae > Acanthamoeba > Acanthamoeba lenticulata. Next base: position 7,914 of record NAVB01001656.1, on the reverse strand, counting down.
TGTGATCCGAAACGTGGTGCCTGGCGGGTTCAAGAGCGTGCGCGTGATCAGCCGGGGCGAAGGGTGCGAGCACCGCCCAGAATTGCAAGGCAGGTCGTACCAAAGCCCAGTTGGCTGGAGACGTCAATCGAGCCGCCGTGGAGCCGCACGAGTTCGTACACCAGCGCCAGTCCTGCATGTGTACATGTATAACTTCAGAAAAGAAATATATATTTTTATATAAATAGAATTATAAGAAGGAGAAGAAGAACGAACCGATGCCGGTGCCCTCATGTGACCGCCCGCCGGGTGTGTGCACCCGATGGAAACGCTTGCCCAGCATGGGCAGCTCCTCCGCCGGAATCCCGATCCCCGTGTCCGCCACCATCAGTTCCGCTTCCATCTCCCCGGTCGCCTCGCCTGCACCCCACCACAAAGCAGCCATCAGTTATTCGGTCCGGCGCACGGTGATGGGGGACAGAATGGGACGCACAGAGGACGGATTTGACGCCGATGCGAATGTGGCCGTGCATGGTGAACTTGAGCGCGTTCGACAGCAGGTTGAGCACGATCTTCTCCCACATCTCCTTGTCCACGTACACGGCCTCCTCCAGCTCCTCCTCGCACTCCACCACCAGCTCCAGCTTCGCCCTGCTCCCCGCCATCCATCATCATCATCCCATTATCCCATTGACAAGAAGAAGGTCACCACCACCGCCAGCTTCATCATCACTGCCACCATCATCATGCTGGTGTCGGGGAGGAGCCGAACCGTTCGGTGGCCGACCGGAAGATGGAGGCGAGGTCGTGCGTAAACCGAGCCAGCGGCACGGGCTCGAACGAGGCCCGTGCGCGCCCGCTCTCCAGCCGCGAAAAGTCCAGCAGCGAGTTCACCAGCTTGTACAGCCGCAGCGCGTTCCTGTGGATCAGCGCCAGCGGCGCCTTCTCCACCGCCAGCTCCTCCTGCGCCAGCATGTCCTCCAGCGGGCCCAGCAGCAGCGTGAGTGGCGTGCGAAACTCGTGCGAGATGTTGGAGAAAAAGGTCGTCTTGGCTCGGTCGAGCTCGGCCAGCGCCTCGGCGCGCTGTCGCTCCTCCTCGCGCGCCGTTGCGTTCATGATGATCGACCCCACGTTGGTGGCAAACAGCGTGAAGAATATTCTGCACGCGATCCGCATCGCCCCGCATGAGCACGCCACAGAAAGAAAGAGGCCATGACAGTGATGGCGGACGGTACCGGTAGTTGTCGTCGAGTTCGTGACGCGGGTTGACGCCAAGCACGAACACGCCCACGACCTTCTCGACGCCCCCGATGGGTGAGACGAGAGGTAAGATAAGGCACGACCGCGTGCGGTCGTCGTCGTTCGTGCTCCACGCGCTGCACGGTGGCACCGCGCGGCCAAATGGTCGCAGGTCGAGCTCCCGCGTCTCTCGCCGGGCGATGACGTCATCAAAAATGCTGCGCCAGAATTGGCCCTGCTCCTCCTCGCCCTCGTCTTCGCTTCTCCGCGCGTCGCTTCCGCCGCTCCCGCTTCCGTCACTCCTGGCACGCATACAATCGACTCAGCCAAAGCTCTCGTGAAGGGCGCGGGTGAGCGTTGGCGAGGAGAAAGAGGAGCATCGCACGATCCAGAGGAGCCGCTGGCGTGGCCGGTCAGCGTGACCGTCGGCGGGCAGAGGAAGCAGTCCGGTGCGAGGTCGCCCGTCGTTTGCATGAGCGTAGCGCTTCGCCTGCGCGAGTTGAGCAGGTAGATGCAGCTGAAGGCGATGTCGAACCGCCCGGTAGTGTTGGCGACCTCGCCAACACACTGCACGGCATCCTTGACCGTCTTGGCTTCCGCTCCGCGAGCCGCCAGGTCACGTAGCGTTCTTTTATTGTTGTTTTTGTTTTTGTTTTTTTTAATGATTCACAATGTTAATTGTTGAATCAGCAAGCAGTACGGATAGTTCTCTGGCGCGTACCGCAGCTGGCGCTCGCCAATGACGTTGAGAGTGTTCTCTGTGCAGGCGGTGAACACACCGCCGACGGAGCCATCGTCGAGGAACAGCGGGCTGTAGGAGTAGGTGAAGTAGCACTCCTCCAAGTAATTGTTTCGGTCCATCGGGTTGTAGTCGTTCTCGGCCCAGTTGGCCCGCCGCGTTTGTGCCACCGTGTCCATCAGCTTCGTCTGGGTCTCCCATATCGTAGGCCAGCAGTCCTGGTAGGACTCGCCTGTGTGTGTTTGTGTTTGTGGCGAGGCACGGACATAAGAGAAAGAGCGACGCCTCGCCACGCAGCACAAGCACGAGGCAAGGGAGCTGCAAACCCAGATATCGCGGGTGCTTGGTGGCGCCCATGACCGGCCGGTAGGCGTCGTTGTACAGCATGCGATAGTCTCGGCTCCAGAAGATCACCTGAAGTCCCGCTCCCGCCCTGAGGATCGGCCAATGCAAAGAGCGAGAAACAACAAAGAACGAAGCGAGCGCGTACGAAGGGGAAGCGCGAAAAGAGGCAAATAGTGAGTGAGATCTTGAGCGAGAGTGGCCAGTCGTCAACAGGCCCGAACGGCGTGGATCTCCAATCCCGTTCGCTGCAGAGTGAGCAGAGGAAGAGTGAGAACCCCGCCGCCAAGACAGGAGGGAGGAGCAGGATGACAGCGGCAGCCCGACCTGATCAAGCGGCACAACTCGCCGCCTGCAGTAAGCCACTTTGTGGCGGGCAGGAGAGTTGTGTTGCTCCGTCGGGCCGTAGCCCTGTACGGTTCGCGGGCCTGTTTGTTGGCCACGTCAGCTTGAATAAATGGATAAAAAGACAACAGCACGTGACATACCGGCCAAGTGCGATTCGCGGAGGCGGTGGTTGTGGAAGAGCTCAAAGGGGTGTGGCTGGCATCGTGCTGGGGAAGTCCTCTTTCTTCACCCTGCAGTTGGTCCTCCTGTTTGTCGTCCGTTTTATCGTCTTCGTCGGCGTTGTCGGCTGCTGCAAGACACCGGAGGAGGCGGAGTGCGTGGCGGAGACACGCGAGGACAAGGCCCTGCAGACGCGCGTCTGCGTGGTGCAACAGCCCCGGTGCCACAAGCGCCTGTGTCAGTTCGGCCAGCGCCGATTCATCGGTCTTCGTGGCTGTCGACAGTGCGCCAAGCGCCGCTGCGGCTTCCTAAAGTTGAGATGAGTTAGTTTACTTGGGTAGAAGAGATTTTTTAAGGGTGTGCAGCAAAGGGGGCCACCTCAAGATGGCAAGAAAGGCGCTTGACGGAGGCTCCCTCCTGAACAAGCAAACTGTGCAGCTCACCCTTCCAAATCTTGGAAATCGGAGCCACCCCAACGCAGGTGGCCTCCATGAAAGAAAACTGATCTTTTAGCCTTCGCCGTCGTCTGCGGATGGCTATCTCTCGCGACCCATGCCGCAGCGCATTCTCCGCTTCGACAAGTCAGCCGAAAACTGAGAGCAAGCTGAAGCGGACGAATGAGGCGAGCGGCGATTACGTGTGCGGTGTGCGATTAGCCTAATAGCCCTGTAACCGTTAATTTTATTCTTCTTTTTATCTTTTTATTTTTCAGTTTTTCAATTTTTGTTTTTGTGGCCCTGTGTGTGCGACCTCCAAGTTGGCAGCAACAACGCGTAAGCCGCGAAGCCGCTGCCACCAATGAGAGCCGACGGTACGGTTTCTCCGGTAGGTTTCCGCATGATCGGCTCTGTCTGTTGAGAAGGGAACCAGCGCTCTGTTCTTGGTGTACCCGCAAACAAGGATGGATGGGGAAGTGCCTCCATCAATATTGCAGATTTCGACTGCCCTCCACGCTGCGGCACAAGAATCCGGTGGGGCCGTGTCCCTTCTCCTCCTGAAGGCACGTTCCGCAGGTTGCAGTGCCGTTTTTGGTTCGATTGTTCTCAAATCCTTCTTCTTGGATGAGCACAGCGGGCGGAAGTAGCGCTGGCCACCAGAGAAGGTGCACCTGGATCCGAAGAGGAAGGGGCCCTGGGCGAGCTCACGCAGGCTTTGGTCGCGCCGGAGCTGCTGCACCACAAAGACACGCGTGTGCAAGGTCTTGTACTTGCGTGTCTCCGCCACGCCCTCCGCCTCCTCCGTCTTTCCTCTACCTCCGACCACAACGACAACAACAAGACAGTCGAAGAAGGCAGCGACAGTAAGGAGAGCAGAGAAAAGGCGCCGCCGCAGCTAGTGGTAGAGGCCGGAGATGTGCGTCATCCAGTTGAAGCGGTGCCACAAGCGACGGAGATGTGGACAAAGGCGGGCGGCGAGCTGTGCGAGCTCATTTCGTGCGTCCCTCCGTCCTGCCTCGTGTTGGTGCACCAACCCGCCAACGTTGACGTCCTGCCCGTGCTTCAGCGCCAAGGACTGGGCCAGCACCCCGCTCGGTCCGCCGTCCGAGTGGCCTCAATCCCTCAAGATAGCCCTCACCATCTGCCTCTACTCTCGCTTCCCCGTTGTACGGACGCACTCAAACTGCTTCGTTCTTCTTCCTTCTTCTTCGCTTTCGTTCTTTTAACCGGGGGGGGGGCAGGTCATCTTCATTTATCCGGGATACCGCATGCTGTACAACGACGCCTACCGGCCGGTCATGGGCGCCACAAAGCACCCGCGCCACTTGGGTTCGTCGTTTGCATGTTGACCTCGGGAGGTGACCAGTGAAGCTTATTCCCAGAGGCGGCGGTGCACGCACATGTCCCCAGGGAGCACGTACCGGGAATGCTGGCCCACCATCTGGGAGGTTGAGACCGGGCTCATGGCCGAAGTGCTGAGGACGCGGAAGGCCAACTGGCTCGAACAGAATAGTCTCATGATGGACCGGAACAACTACATTGACGAGGCCTACTTTACCTACTCCTACAGCCCGCTCTTCAACCACGACGGCTCCGCCGTCGGCGTGTTCACAGCCTGTACCGAAGATACGACCAGCGTCGTCGGCGGGCGTCAGCTGCGGTGCGCACCGGCCTCACTCGGCCAGAGGAGGCCCTCTTGCCCGAGATTTGTTCACGACTGACGCGGGCACTGGCCTCTTGGGGACAACACAGGACCCTGCGCGACCTAGCGGTGCGCGGTACAGAGGCCAGCTCGGTCAAGGACGCCGTGCGGATCGTGAGCGAGGTCGTCAAGACGGTCGGCAAGTACGACGTCGCGTTCAGCAACATCTACCTGCTCGACGCGCGCGGCCGGCGCGCCCTCCTGGCCGACACCGCCGGCGACCTCAAGCGCGGCTCCGTCCTGTGCCCCGAGCTCGTGACTCTGCCCCGCGACCGCTTGTCTTCGTACGCGCTCCGCCCTTTCTGGCCTGAGGTTTTTCTGACGCACAAGGCCGCCTTCATCATCAACCTGCGCAGGGACACGGACGACAGCAAGAGCGAGGAGGACCGAGAGGAGGAGCAGGGCGGCATGTGGTGTGGGCTGTTTGACGACGTGGTCACCAAGCGGGCACCCTACGAGCTGAGTCTCGCCCCGCTCCAGAACGAGGTGCCGCCATGCTCGGCGTGGAGCTGCAACGACGACGACCGGCCCCGGAAGTGCCTCGTGCTGCCGCTCATCTCGCACAGCACCTCGGACGCCAAGGTGGTCGGCGTACTGGTCGCCGGCGTCAACCCGCGCTACGAGCTCAACGACAACTACCGGTACCGCGCCTTGGCCAGGCCTGGCTTGACGTGTGCGGGCTGTCTTGTTAGGCTCACATGGGCGGGACCCGCGCACAGGATCTTTTTCAATCTGTTTGCCACCAACGTGGGGTCGATCATCATGAACGCAACGGCGCGCGAGGAGGAGCGACAGCGCGCCGAGGCGCTGGCCGAGCTCGACCGGGCCAAGACGACCTTTTTCTCCAACATCTCGCACGAGTTTCGCACGCCACTCACGCTGCTGCTGGGTCCGCTGGAGGACATGCTGGCGCAGGAGGAGCTGGCGGTGGAGAAGGCGCCGCTGGCGCTGATCCACAGGAACGCGCTGCGGCTGTACAAGCTGGTGAACTCGCTGCTGGACTTTTCGCGGCTGGAGAGCGGACGCGCACGGGCTTCGTTCGAGCCCGTGCCGCTGGCTCGGTTTACGCACGACCTCGCCTCCATCTTCCGGTCGGCCACCGAACGGTTCGGCTCCTCCCCGACACCGGCATGATGATGGTGGCAGTGATGATGAAGCTGGCGGTGGTGGTGACCTTCTTCTTGGTCAATGGGATAATGGGATGATGATTATGGATGGCGGGCAGGGCGAAGCTGGAGCTGGTGGTGGAGTGCGAGGAGGAGCTGGAGGAGGCCGTGTATGTGGACAAGGAGATGTGGGAGAAGATCGTGCTCAACCTGCTGTCCAACGCGCTCAAGTTCACCATGCACGGCCACATTCGCATCGGCGTCAAATCCGTCCTCTGTGCGTCCCATTCTGTCCCCCATCACCGTTCGCCGGACTGATGGCTGCTTTGTGGTGGGGTGCAGGCGAGGCGACTGGGGAGATGGAAGCAGAAATGGTGGTGGAGGACACGGGGATCGGGATTCCGGCGGAGGAGGTGCCCATGCTGGGCAAGCGTTTCCATCGGGTGCACACACCCGGCGGGCGGTCACATGAGGGCACCGGCATCGGTTCGTTCTCCTTTTTTAAATTATAATTCGTTCTTCCTTCTTCTTCTTATTTTTACTTTTAATTTTTATTATTTTTATTTTTATCATTTATTAATTTTCTAATGAAATTTTTTGGGCTGATGTGGCGTACATACATGGGGCAGGACTGGCGCTGGTGTACGAACTCGTGCGGCTCCATGGTGGCTCGGTCAAGGTCACCAGTCAACTGGGCTTCGGTACAACAACCCGCCTGCCTGCTGGCCTCTCGCTGGCGTATCTTTTAACAGACCGGTTGCAGGCTCGACCTTCCGAGTACGAATCCCGTTCGGGTCAAACCACCTGCCATCGGACCAGGTCAGGCACTTTTCTCGGCCGCCTCTGCCGTCAGCGCACGGTCGGCAGCTGAGGGACAGCCAGGCCGAAGGCGGAGCACATGGAGACGAGCGGGACAGTGGCGACGCCAAGGCAGAGCCCGCACGGACCGACGCGCGGCACTACTCCAAGACGGCCTCGTGGTGGCTGCCCTCGATCGAGATCGCCACGAGCACCTCGGCCTCGGTGACGGCGTCGTCGTCGGCAGCGTCGGCGGGCTCAGCCGGCTCGTGCACCGCGATGTCGTCATCATCGGCCTCGAGCAGTTCGCCTGAGATGCCCTCGTCGCCGCGCAGCAGCATCAGTATCAACATTGGTGGAAAGTGGTCGCCAGCCATTGGTGCCTCGCCTCCGTCGGCGAGTTCGTTCTTCGCCATACCCACCGCCGAAGCCTTCAAGCGGCCACGCCGTCGAGCCTCCAAGGTCCGTCCGCTTGATTGCTCATTGAGTCCATTGGACGAACTGACAGCTTATGCTTTTTTGCGCGGGCGCCAAACCACCAGCGGGCCAAGGCCAAGAGGGCGCGGATCCTGCTGGCCGACGACAACTTTGACATGCGCGAATACGTCATGCGTCTCCTCACGGCAGCGCGCTACGAGGTCGTGCCCGTGGCCAACGGACTCGAAGCCCTGAGCGTGCTCGAGTCGAGCGGCGAGGGCGTGGACCTCGTGGTGACGGACGTGATGATGCCATTCCTGGACGGGTTCGGCCTGGTGAAAGCCATTCGCGCACGCGAGCCTCTGCGCACGCTGCCCGTCATCATGGTCTCGGCACGCGCCGGCGAGGAGGCCAGCGCGGAGGGCCTGGCCGAAGGGGCGGACGACTATCTGACAAAGCCGTTCACAGCGCGGGAGCTGGTGGCGCGAGTCGGGTCGCAGCTGCACATGGCACGGCTGCGGGGCGATGCGCTGCGGACAGAGACCGAGCTGCGGCTGGCCGTGCGTGCTCTCGTCCTTCGTTCTTGCTTATTTATTATTTATTTTATTTTATTATTATTTTATTATTTTATTATTTTATTATTTTATT
>NAVB01001654.1:0-31942 GCA_002179805.1 Acanthamoeba lenticulata | reverse complement strand
TTGTGCATGAGGAGCGCTCTGACGTTTGGGCTCATTCATTCGGGCAGAGGTGATCATCGTTGTGCGCATCGCGCGCAGGAAGAAGGACGGCCGTCCCTTCTATCGGTTCGTGCTCGAGAGAGGACACCTTACGTCATTCTTTGCCTCTGGCCGCATCGTAACGGGTTTGTGTGAACATTGTGGGCGACGTGCGCGGGTTCCAGGTTGGCCGTGTCGACGAAGAAGGGCCTGCCCACGTTCCTGCCGCAGATGCCCGAACCCGCGGTCGCGCCCTTTGGGCCGCTTGCCCGCGATTTCCTTTTGGCCAAGGGTGCGTGGTCTTTGGCCCTCCATGCGCGGCCATTTTGTCGTGAATTTTAATCCATCATGTGCATTGTGTTTATGTAGCCGTCAACGGTGAGCTGGCGGCGCACAAGGGACCGGCGTTCGTGGAAAAGGCCAAGATGGCCCGGTCATCATTGCTGCAGGACCTGATCGACAAGTACCACGTGAGCTCCAAGAACACGCTCAACCTCTCTGGCGCCTACAATTTGAGCAACGGTGGAATCGGGCCCGCCAGCACAGCCGCGGGCGGCAACATGATCCTCGCGGGCGGCGGCGGTGGTGTGCTTGGCGGCTCGACCGGACACGGAGGCCGACAGACGCTCGATGATCAGCACCCAACGGCCCTGCTCGGCGCGGGCAGCGCCTCTGGGCCCGGCAGCCCAGGGCCCGTGAAGAAGAAGGGCAAGATCTCCAGCTTCACGTCCTCGTTCATCAAGCCCTCCAAGCACCAACCGTGATGGCAATGCGGTCGCGTCTGGTTGTCCAAAGCACGTTGTTGTACTTTTAGTTTAAAACTACAAATGTTTTCGCGTTGAAGAAAAGTCGATCAGTTTCGCCCAGAGACAGAGGACAGCGTCAGTGAGAGCAGCAGCTATCATGAAGCAAGGGGGGGCGCAAAAGGAAGGATACGACACGGTGGATTCCCGGGTGGTCGCCCACCCCAGTACTAACACCGCCTGGCGCAGCTTAACTTCGCTGTTCGGATGGGAAGCGGTGCTTTCTGCGCAGTATGGCCGTATCCATCAGCGTATATACGTTATGTACATGACATGAAGACATTCCGCACAACATGTAAAAAAGATAGCCGACCGTGGGGCTCGAACCCACGACCACAAGATTAAGAGTCTTGCGCTCTACCGACTGAGCTAGGCCGGCTGGTGTTATCTGCAGATGTTCGAAGTAATTTTTGAAGTGAGATAGATATCAAAGGACAGGCAGTGCTAGTGCTATCTCTCTCAATAGTTCACACCAAACTCAAGCGAGTACGCGCTCCTACCCAGCCAAGCTCTTCTCCGTTAGCTTTGATTTTGGGTTGTGATGGAAGAACTACCTGGTGAAGTGCTGCTGCATGTGTTGTCGTTCTTGGAGCCTTCCGAGTTGCTGGCGATTTCAACTGCCAGCCGTGTTTTCCACCACCTCGCCCAAGATCCGTTCCTTTGGCGCAACTACATCCGAAATAGATGGGGGCTCAGTGCCGCGGAGTCTGCCGCTGGTAAGCAGGGGACAGTGAGCAGCTACGCCTACTTCCGTTCGCGCTTTTGCTGGCTGGAGAGGGAGCTGCGGCCTGGGCACTATCCCGCCTGCACAGTCCTGGCGGGCCACACTGACCAAATCAACAGCTGTGCCCTGGAAAAGACCAACCGCGTCCTCCTCGCCACCACGTCTCGCGACCTCAGCGTGCGGGTGTGCCTTGCGAGCCTTCTTTCACCTGCTGCTCCCTTTGCCGCGCCACTGACCACCGGCGGTGCCACACCAGGTATGGAATTGCGAAACGGGCGAGCAGCAGCATAAGCTGGAAGGACACACCGACTTTGTGTACCACGCATACTTCTTCGACAAGGACCAGGGCGAGGGCTTGAAGCTGGCCAGTTCCGGAGCAGACGGCACCCTGCGGGTTCGTTTGTGCCGCTCTTTAGCGTCCTTCTCTTTTTTGAAGCGCACGTTCATGGACTCCCGTGCGACCGTCCCGCACAGGTGTGGGACGCGGCCACTGGAGCAGCCGAAGCCCGCATTGTGGCGCACGAGCTCGAGATTCTGGTGATGAAAGCCGAACAGAACCACGCCCTCACTGGCAGCGACGACTGCCTCGTACCGTGGCCCCGCTCCACCTGCCCCCGCTCCGCCGTCCCTTCTTGACCCTTTGGGCTGGGCTTTTGGGGGCAATGGCTTCAGGTCAAGCTGTGGAATCTGCAGACGCTCCAGTGTGTGCAGGTCTTTGAGGGACACCAAGAAGGGATCTCGTGCCTCCAGGTCGTAGCGCACGGGCAAGACATGAAGGTGGCCAGCAGCTCCTTTGACAAGACCATACGCGTGTTTGATGCTCAGGTTCGCCATCCCCGCTCCATCCCTTCCCTTCCGCAAACACAGACGCTCACTGAGAAGAGGCTCTTGAGTGCAGTCGCCGACATGCGTTGCAGCCTTTGATGCCCACACCATCGTAAATTCGTTTCACATGGACCAAAATCGGGTCATCGCCAGTGCGCGCGCCCAAGCAGAGGTGCGTTTGGCCACCACCAAGCGTGCATGATGGCGTCTTCTTTTTCTAATTGAACAACTTGTTTGGGAACATTATAGCCCTGCTTGTCCGTGTGGGACTTGCGGGCTCCGCGTGGTGCTGGCCTGCACATCAAGCAGGGTGGGTTCGGTGAAACGCTCTCCATGGCTGTTGATGGCGATGTAGTCGTCTGTGGCCGGGCCTATTCTTTGCAGGTATGCACCTTCAATTAATTGGGAAAAAGGAGCGTTGCCCATCTCAGTCCAATCTGTTGTGCAGGTGTGGGACCTTCGCAAGGCAGGTGATAATAGCTGCTTGACACTATTGGACCCCAACTACAATAGTTCAAGTACGTTAGTTGTTTTGTCAAGTCTTATTGCGCTGATGATCTTATTTTTGGCCACATCAGGAGTGGTGTCATGTGTTCGTTTTGATGGTGTCAAGATTTTGGCTGGCTCCGACACGGGGGAGATCAACATCTATGATTCTGCTCAGGTATGTTTGCAAACAATATCATAGACTGGTTTGTGTGACTAACCATAAACATATAGATGTTTACAAGCACAACAACAAGCCGCCATCTAACAAGACATAGCAACATGATCAGTGACATGGATTTAAATGCCAATACAGTAGCTTCCGCCAGTTGGGATGCCGTGGTGTGTGTTTGGAAGTTTTAAAAAATGTACTCAACAATAATGTTGATAAGCAGTGGGCCCGCTGTGCTTTCTCGTTCCGACAGCGGAGTCAATCCGGCTTCAGACGCTCTACCAGTTGAGCTACGCCCCCTGCTATTAAAAATGTGTAAATAGACCCTTACTTTATTGGATATTATAAGCAACGGGCCGACACTCATGGCGCAGCCTCTACCACTGGGACGCCGGCCAGCTCACTGCCGCCGAGCAGGCAGACTGTTGGCCTCTGCAGCTGCAGCGGCTCTTTGCGTGGCTCCAGTTCGGCCTGGGCTACGCAGCAGTGCCCACGCGAGCGCTGAACCAGAGCTTCAGGGACCCCTCCTGCGCCGGGGTCCAGATCAGCTGTACGCGCTGCAGCACAACTCGCGAGCGCTCTGCCTGGCCGCCTTCGATCTCCTCGCAGAACGCTTCGCGGGCACGCCACAAGGTTGGTTTCTGTCATCTGAAAGACCCTCCTTGGGCTTGATGACTCACTTCTGAGATAAGAGCGAATGCTACAGGAGCTGTTCCAGTGGCGACTGTTGAACTATGTGCAGTGCTTGGCGTGTGGCTTTGAGATACTCTCCACCCGCCCGCCGGAAGCAAAAAACGACGACGTTGACTGATCCGTTTAGGTGCTGCTCGTCAGCGCACGTACCAAGAGGACTGTCTGGACATGATGCTCGATGTGCACGTCAACAGTCTGGCCGAAGCGCTCGACCGGCTTGTGGCCCCCGAGAAACTCTGCGACGACAATCGTTGGCACTGTTCTGGTTGCGAGTCACTGGTTTGTCGTTCTTTGCCTCCAAAAGCCAGCGCGCGATTGATGGCACTCCCACCGACTGTTGTTGATTCAACCCAGGTCGATGCCCGCAAAGGGCTCAAGATCACGGAGCTGCCCTATATTCTGTGGCTACACCTCGACCGCTTCCAGTACGACTGGCAGGCCGGCGCTGTTGGAAGTGAGTGGCGGGACGGGTGCAGCAACAGCCGTCCAACATACCCGCAACTCGACCACGAACTCCTAAGTACAGGTTAGAGGGAGCCGGGTGTGACAGAACCGGCCGTCCGGTTCTGTACAACCGCGGCAACCTCAACCGAGGGACGCAGACCAATCGGGGACCTCAATTTCACGCATAAAAGGAGAGAACATTCTTTATAACAATTTTATCGAATAAACACACACTTCACACACACCCGACTGCAGCCGTCGCCCACCGTCTCCGTTAAGCAGGTCGTCTAACAGGTTATGGGCCCATCGTCACGCCTTTACTGAGCAGACACGACGATTCACCAACACCAACTCAAACTACCGCTACAACCATGAGCGAACGCTACGGCAAACTCGTCATCCTCCAGGACGGTCGCAACTTCGACAGCTGGGACGGATGGTTTCGATCCGAGTGCACGATCCAAGGCGTGTGGAATATCATCACGGGTCACGAGCCAAGACCTCTACCCCACCCGAAACCACTGCCGACGGGCATCCCCGCGGCGGTATCATCATCCTCTACGAGTCCGAAGACGGGCATCCCCGCTGACGACAAACAACCAGAGAGCAAGGACAAGGACACCGAGAGCGATCTCGAAGGCCATGTGGACGTGCTCAACACCACCATCCTCGACTTCGGCGACGAGGAAGAGGAGAAACCCATCAACACAACCCTCGTGAGTCCCGGTGGAGTCATGCTGACAGACGGCTACAAACTGTCTGGCGGCAGCGCTGGATACACTCAGCTGCCAGGCGACATTCTCAACGTCACCTCATTCTTCGACGGCGACGTGAACGCCCAGGCCAGCGAAGAGGAGCGAAAGAAGAGGAAGAAGAAAATTAAGAAATGGGACAAGAGAGCTAGGTGTGCGCTCGGCATCCTACTACGCTCTCTACACCCTTCTCTTCTACCCTTCGTAGGTCACGAGACCAACCCGCGCAAGGTGTACCTGGCGCTCTACAAGCGCTACAGGCCACTCACGCCGGGCTACCGCTTCCTTCTCTTCAAGCAACTCCACGTGCTGAAGATGAGCAGCCAAGATACCGTCCATGCCTACATCGACAAGGCCACGGGGATCGCTGCCAAGCTTCGTGCCACTGGGGTGAACTTCGACGACACCCTCATCGCGCTGTGCATCATCAACGGGCTCACAAGTGACTACCGTCAACTCCAGTCCACGATCAACACGGCAAGCGACCAGAAGCTCACGCTGGGCTGGCTGACCCAGGCGCTCCTGCAAGAGGAGGCCACGATCAGTAACATTCGGAGCCAGGCCAAGTCCGCGCAGCAGCTGAACTATGCCCTCGCCACCGAGACTCAGCAGTCCAAGGGTGGCAAAGGGAAACCTGGCCACCACAACGGCCAGAGGAGCAAGGGCGGCGAGCAAGGGGTCAAATCAGCCTCAGACGGAACCGCCAAGACCCACTGCAGTCACTGCTTCCGCACCAATCACACGGTGGACCAGTGCTGGGCTCTGCACGGACGACCTGCTCGAGCGGGCAAGAAGGGTCAGAGCGCCAACGTGGCGACCACGGTCAAGCAAGCCACTGTCGCCAAGGTGATCTCAGCACTCACCATGGGCAGCTCACTGAGCGATCAGAACAAGTGGCTCTGGGACACTGGCGCCACGGCGTCAATGACGCCCACGCGAGAGAACCTGCGCAACCTCAAGACGCTCAACGAGCCTCTCAAGGTGAGATTGGGCGATGGCAACTGCATCGACGCGAAGGAGAAGGGCGAGCTACACGTCAGCATCAACATCGACGGGCGCGAGCAGGACCTCGTCTTCCCCGACGTGCTCTACGTGCCGAAGCTCGGTCAGAATCTTCTCTCTGCACACGCGATCCTCAGTCACGGCTACAGCTTCAAGGGCAACGAGCGCGGCTTCCTCGTCTACAGCGAGCATCACCAGCAGCCTCTCCTTCTCGGACAGACAAAGAACAAGCTCAGCTACGTGCCACTACACGTCGTTCGGGAGGACCACCACGCTCTGACCGCTCACGACGTAAAGTCAGCAAGCGACGAGGATAAGGCTGGCACACCAGCAAGCCTCGACGAGCCAGCCGCGGAGAGGAACGTGGCCAAGGAAGTGCTGACGATGGACGAGGCGCACGTGCGCTTTGGACACATCAGCGAGCCACGCCTGCGCAGACTCATCCACGATTCGGCCGACCTGGAGCTGGAACCAGGAAGCACGCTCTCGCAGTGTATCGCCTGTCTCCAAGCCAAGGCAACACGGGCGGCTATCAAGAAGGGGCCAGCGCCGCGCAGCAAAGAGCCCGGAGAGAAGCTACACGTGGACCTCGTGGACATGCCAGTGGCGTCACTGGCTGGGCGCACGGGATTTCTCACCGTTGTCGACGACGCCACTCGCTACCGCTTCCACATCCCAATCAAAACGAAGGACGAGGCGAGCGTCAAGATGGCAGACCTGCTCAAAGGCCTGCCAAGCCAGATGCGTGTAACCACCGTCCACTCTGACTGTGGAGGGGAATTCATCGGCGAGCCCTTCCGGCGAGTTCTCGCCGAGCGCGGCATTCGGCTGGAGACCACACCCCCCTACACGCCCGAATACAATGGCGTGGCTGAGCGGTCTGGCCGCACGGTCGAGGAGATGGTGCGGGCCATGCTTACCCACGCCAAGATGCCTCGCGGCCTCTGGGGCGAGGCGCTTCTCGTTGCCACAGCAGTGATAAACCGAGCGCCCACCAAGGCCAACGGGGGAATTTCCCCCTACCAGCTGTGGACTGGTAAAAGACCGGCCATGGCTGGATACCGCGCCTTTGGGGCACACTGCTACGTGCACGTCCCTCGCGCGCTGCGCAACAAGCTCAACGATTCTGCCAGACCCGCTCGATACGTTGGACCAGCCCTCACCGGGTCGCACCACCGCGTGTGGTATCCTGGCACGAGAACGGTGACAGAGAGCAGAAGTGTCACCTTCGTGATCGACACTCCAGCCTCTGCCGTCGAGGGCGAGGTAAGCGGCACGCCAAGCGCCATCAACACGCCCCAAGCCACGCCGATGGACGACAACAGTGACGCCGTGACCACGCCCGATCAGGCATCCACGGCACTAGAACGGCCTGATTCGCCTATCCTCTCTCACGAGGGGGGGGGAGAGCGAAACTGAGCCTGGCATCGAGGTGCCAACCACGTTCCTCTTTCCTGAGAGAGGAGAGTCGAACCAGGTCAAGCCCGAGTCGATGCACGGTCAAACGAGCGAGAACAGGTCAACGAGCGGTCAGCCGAGCGAACTGAAGTCAGCGAGCGGTCAATCGACTGCGACGACAACGAACCTGAGAAGGAGCAAGAGAGAGATCAAGCGCAGAGTACGGTACATCGAGACCTGCCTGGCGCATGCCATGGCGGCCATCGAGGCACTGCCGACAACCCCCGCATCGGTGCGCGAGGCGCTCGAGTCACCCGAGGCTGAGCACTGGGTCAAGGCCATCAACGAAGAGCTGGACATGATCCACAGGACGGGCACCGTCTACCCCTGTGACCTGCCAGTCGGCAAGAGAGCGCTCGGTACCAAGCTTGTTCTCAAGCTCAAGACTCTGGCGAACGGCCTGCCAGAGCGCTACAAAGCAAGGCTCGTCGTGCTGGGCAACCACCAGCGATTCGGAGAGGACTTCTTCGAGACCTACGCGCCTGTCCTACGCTACGAGAGCCTGCGACTTCTGCTCGCGTTTGCCATCTTCCACGACCTCAAGATACATCAGATGGACGTGGAGGGAGCGTTCCTCCAGGCTGAGCTCGACGAAGAGATATATGTGCGCCCACCGGAGGGCTACCGCGACCCCAAACACCCTCATAAGGTGTGGAGACTCGTAAAGAGTCTCTATGGGCTGAAGCAGGCGCCGATGATCTGGAACCAGAAGATCGATGGCCTGCTCAAGAGCAAGGGCTACACCCCGATGCAGGCCGATCCCTGCGTCTACATTCAGTGGGAGGAGGACAAGGTCACCATCGTGTCCCTCTTCGTCGACGACATCATCATCATCGCCAACAAGGAGCTTCTCGACAAGACCAAGGATGTGCTCAAGGCAGCCTTCCTGGTGAAGGACCTCAACGAGCCCACCTCGGTCCTCGGGATGGAGTTCCTGAGAGACCGTGAGAAGGGCACGCTGAGGCTTCGCCAGAGCGGTCACATCGGTGGCATCATCAAGAGGGCTGGGCTCGAGAACAGCAAGCCTTGTCCATCACCGGCCGTCGAGGGACTCAAGCTTCCCACTCTTGAGCACACCGCGCCCGGCTACGAGGATAAGGCCTACCCTCATCTCGTTGGTGCGCTACTCTACGTTGCGTGCACGACGAGGTGGGACATCGGATATATCGTCGCCTACCTCTGCCGCTTCACGAACGCGTGGGGCAAGGAACACTGGGAGGCACTCAAGAGAGTCGTGCGCTACCTCCACGGGACGCGCAACTTCACCATTACCTACTCGAGGAAGGGGACAACTGGCTGGGCGCTGCCAGTCGGCTACTCCGACTCTGACTGGGCGGGCGACACGGTCGACCGTAAGAGCATCTCAGGCAACGTCTTCCTGCTTGCTGGAGGACCCATCTCCTGGGCCTCCAAGAAGCAGAAGAGCGTCGCCGTGTCATCCTGCGAGGCCGAGCTACTCGCGCTCTCTCAGGCCACGCTCCAGGGCCTCTACCTTCGGCGCTTCCTCGAGCCACTCAGACTGCCTACCAACGAGTCGACAACGATCTACACCGACAGCCAGAGCTCGATGGCAGTCGTGAACAGAGAAGAGAGAGGAGCATTTCACGCACGCCTCAAGCACCTGGACGTGCGCGCGCTACACATCGCCGACTCGACCTCGACGAGGCTCATCAACCTCGAGTACTGCCCCACCAATGAGATGGTGGCAGACATCCTGACCAAGAGCCTCTCTATCGACAAGTTCTGTCATGTGAGAGACCTGGTTGGACCGGACTGGATGCCGCCGTCCACCACTCAAGGAAGGGTGTTGGAAGTGAGTGGCGGGACGGGTGCAGCAACAGCCGTCCAACATACCCGCAACTCGACCACGAACTCCTAAGTACAGGTTAGAGGGAGCCGGGTGTGACAGAACCGGCCGTCCGGTTCTGTACAACCGCGGCAACCTCAACCGAGGGACGCAGACCAATCGGGGACCTCAATTTCACGCATAAAAGGAGAGAACATTCTTTATAACAATTTTATCGAATAAACACACACTTCACACACACCCGACTGCAGCCGTCGCCCACCGTCTCCGTTAAGCAGGTCGTCTAACAGGCGCCACGGTCAAGCTCGACCACGTCGTTGAGTTCCCGCACATCATCGATCTTGGCGGCTATGTGGACGACGGGTCGACATCGGGCTCGGGGGTGAGCCAACCGGCATGCCACACCCACGAGCTCTACTCGGTACTGGTCCACCTCGGCTCGGCCGCGAGTGGCCACCACTTCAATTACACCAAATCCTTTGAGAAGGAAAAATGGTACAATCGTAACTCGTTCGTGCGTGTGCGTGTGCGTGTGCGTGTGCGTGTACGTGTAATCTTGCTCATCAACCTGGACGGACGGCTTGATTCACCAGGTATGCGTTCAGCGACATGACCGTTACTGAGGTCGTTGAGGACCAGGGCTCTTCGATGCACCTTGCCAACAGCTCTGCGATGCGTAAGTATGGGGACAGCTCAGCCTTCATGCTGTGCGACAGGTACACAGACAGGCCTTTGCACACACACACACCCGATCAGACCACTGCAAAACGCTAACAAAGGTCATGTGCGCCAGAAGGCCCCGGGCGTGTGTCCTGATGTGGATATGTATGTACATTCACAAACAAAGCTGTCTTAAAAAAGAACTGAGCTCTCAACATCCGAGTTGGGCGCTCGCCGAGCCATTGAGCGCAGGTACTGGGCGGACACGGCCCCGGTCTGGTCGACCAAGCGGGCGAACGGTCCCTCGGTGGCCAGTAGGTCCCCGGGCGGCCCGTACTGCAGCACTCGGCCCTCATCCATCACCTGAAACACAACCGGCAGACATGTCAGTGTGTCGTGTTGTGTGTCGTTGGTCGTGTGTGTCGTGTGTCGTGTGTCGTGTGTGTCGTGTACATACAATGATGCAGTCCATGTCGATGACCGTGTGCAGTCGATGCGCGATGACCACCACCGTGCGCCCGCCGAATTCGTGTCGCAGCGTCTCTTGAATGGCCCTGTCGGTCTTGTTGTCCACGCTCGCCGTGGCCTCGTCCAAGATAAGCACCCGACAGTCGCGCAGCAGCGCGCGGGCCATGCACACCAGCTGCCTCTGTCCCACCGACAGGTTCTGTCCGTTGGTCTCCACCTGCAACACGACGCACACACGACACACGACACACGACACACACATCAATCAACCTTCTGTCAGAACGCACACATGACACGCGTGCGGCGGGCGTACCTTGGCCTCGAGGCCGAGCGGCAGGCCGTGCACGAATTCGCTCAGGCGCACCTTCTCGAGGGCGTCCCACAGCGCCGCGTCGCCCTGCTCGGCGGCGTGCACGCCAAAGGGGTCCAGGTTGGACCGAATGGTGCCCGAGAACAGGACCGGGTCCTGCGGAATGATGGCCAACGCCGAGCGCAGCTGTGTGGTCGGTCCGACATCGGAGCGCTGACGTCAGCCGACCACCTTAAATGAAGAGAGAAGGGGAATGTGGGACATGCCTGATGAAGCCCGAGCGTGCTGATGTCGCGGCCGTCGATGGTGATCGTTCCGCTGTCGAGCTCCACCAGGCGGAACAGGGCGTTGATGAGCGACGACTTGCCCGCCCCGGTGCGGCCCACCACGCCCACCTTGTGGCGCGCGTCGATGGTGAGGCTGATGCCCTGCAGCACATGGCCCAAGTCGTCCCGGTAGCGCAGCCACACGTTATTGAACTCGATGCGCCCCTCGCTGGGCCACTCGCGGTCGTCTCGGTCGCCGTCGTCTTCGTCGTAGCCGGCGAGCTCGGCCGGCACGCGCTGTACGATGCACTTGTGGGCGGCGTCCCAGGTCTGGCCCGGGGCGAGCGAGAGGGGCGCTTCGGGTGGCGTGGCCGTGTAGTATTGGATGCGCTCCACCTGATTCATGCTCGACTCCAGCATGGCGCCGCTCTGAACGAACCATTCCATGTCTGTGTTGTGTGTGTGTGTGAGCGTGTGTGTGTCGTGTCGTGTCGTTGGTCGTGTCGTTGGTCGTTGGTCGTTGGTCGTGTAGCACATGTGAGTAAACACGGGTCTTGGATGCGGCGGAACGAGAGAGTTACGTACCTCCGATGATGCTCTGAGACAGGGCCAGCACGAGGCCCACGAGTCCTTGGCTGAGCGAGCCCCGGGTAACCACGCTCAGGACCGAGACCCCGATGATGATAAAGAGACCCAGCGCTCTGATCCGCCCTCCCAGCCAACTTGAACACGACACACACGGCACACAGCGAACCGCGTGAGTGCGCCAATCCAGCCCAACTGGTGATCCGCCGCTCATACCAGTCGGCGGCAAAGACGCAGTAGTCGACGCGTTGGTTGGCCACGACGAGGTCCTGGTTCTCCCGCTTGAGCGCGCCTTGCCAGTGGAAGGCCCGGATGGTGTCCAGCCCGTCCAGCGTTTCCGAGTACTGTGCGTAGATGGGCGAGCTCGACAGCGATTGCAGTCGGCCCAGTTCTGTACCCTCATTCATTAGCGTGTGCGGTGGTGCGGTGGTGCGGGCGGGTTCGCGTGCAGCATACCAGTGGAGGTCTTGCGGTAGTACTTGAGAACCCACCAGTACAGCGCCAACATGAGCGCCGCGGGGACCAGGAACCAAGGGAGTACGCCGCAGATGACCAGCAGCATGCCCATGATGGCCAGCAGGCACAGGAAGAAGTCAGACATCATGTCCGGCACCACCTGATCCACCGTGCTCTGGTCCTTCGAGAAGCGAGTCACGATTCGGCCTGGTACCCTACACCGTTAGTGTTTGCGTCGTGTGCGTCGTGTGCGTCGTGTGGTACCGGTGGGCGTGGTGAAGAAGAATGTCATGGGCGCGCGGAGAATGGCTTCCAGAAGCCGATCGTGCATCTTCCGCGCGCAGTTGAGTGTTCCCTTGGTCCACAGGGTCTGTCGGGCTAACGACATCAGTCCTCCCAGGACTGCTGACTGCGCGTTGATATGGGATCAGGGTCAAGCAGAAAGCACGAATGCGGCGCTCAACGCAAGCTGCGCGCCTGTGAGCGTGTGCGTGTGTGTGCGTGTGCGTGTGTGTGTGTGTGTGCGTGTGCGTGTGACGTACGGAAAGATAAATCGACAGATAGAAGACCGTGTCGCCACTCGAGTCGGACCAACGCGACAGCCACACTTGGTCAAAGAGATTCGCTCCCTGCATGACCACGTCAGTCGCCCGAGATGGGTTGAGTGGGAACAACGAGTGCCAAAGCTCCTTGGGGGCCGAGCGGGGTAGCCCAGAGGTACGTACTTGAAAGAGCAGCGACGACAGGACTAGAAGGGACAGCAAGCCAAGTCCTCCGGTGCTGCGCATGTACTCCAGGTACACCGAGCTCTTGACTTCGCCCGTGTTGCGTTCCTCCTCGTCGATCAGCTTGCCCTTCTCCTTCAACGCCGCTTCACCCTCACCATCATTGACCAGTGGCCCTGATTCGACCCGCGTTTCGACGGCGGCCACGTCAGCGCCAGTACCACCCGCCAGTACGTCATCGTCCGCCAGTGCTTGATCGTCGTCGGTCGCCTTCTCCGCCTCGACTGCTTTGCCCTTGGTCTTCTGCTCGTCCTCAGCCTGCAGCAGGCCCACGAAGTCGACTCCCTGCTCTTGCAGCTGCGCCGAGGGTTGGTCAGTTGCAAGATGGCATTTTGTTTGAAACCACGCCGAGGTAAATACAGAGAACAATGCATACCTGCTGGTAGGTGCCCGAGGCCTGGACGGTGCCGTCGTGCATGACGTAGATGCGGTCGACGAAGGGCAGGTACTGCAGCTGGTGGGTGACCAGCACGCGCGTGATTTGACTGAGCTTACCCAACAGACACTCGTGGAAACTGAGAGATGAAGAAGAAGAAGAAGAAGATCGACAGGATTGCTTGTGAGCAGTCACAAGCAAGTGTGAACGAAACCCTGTAGTATGTGAAACGTACATGTGGTGGCCAACGTGCGCGTCCACGGCGGAGAGCACGTCGTCCAGCAAGATCACGCAGCTATCATTGTGGCCGTCGCTGTGCTGGAGACACGAAATGTAGACCGCTCGCGCAAGCGAGATGCGCTGCTTCTGCCCTCCACTCAGATTGACTCCCTTCTCCCCGATCTCCGTCGAGTCTCCCGCTGTGATTGGTGTTGTAATCCCTCAGTGAGCGTAGTTGGTCGCGCTAAGGAACGATTACGATTCAGGGGCGGGCATACCAGGCAGGACGCGCAGGTCGTCCGTGAGCGCGCACACGCGGATGACGTCGTCGTAGAGCTCACGGTCGAACGGCTGACCGCACACAATGTTGTCCCTCACCGTAGCATTCCTGATCCAGGGCCTATCACACGAGTGTCGAATGAGTCTCGACGCGGCCACGCCATTCACTGTTGTTGGGTAGTACGTACCGCTGGCTGACGTAGCTAAGGGCCGATGCGTTGCGGTTGAGATGGCCCGCGACGTGCTTCATCTCCCCCAGCATGCTGTTGAGCAGCGACGTCTTGCCGCTGCCCACCCGGCCGATGACGGTAACCAATTCGCCGCGTCGCACTTCCATGTTAATCTCGCGCAGCTTGAACGGTTCGCTCGGTGATTGATTCCCCTCGGCGGCCATTTCCTCGAGCGGCTGGTCGTCCATGTCCAGAAGCAGCGCCGTGTCGGCCTCGCCCAAGGCTGGCGCCGGCTTCGCAGCTTTATCGGCCTTGCCTTCCTCTGTCCCAGAGTCTTCATCATCTTCGTCGTGATCGCGGGCCTCCCACTCGAACACTCCAGCGACGATCGAGAGCACATTCGCTTCGTCTGATAAGCTATCCAGTGCCTGCTTGTGGGACGTTTCTTGTGAATTGTGGGTAACGTCGCTGCGCTGCTCGAGCTCTCTTCTCCGCAGGAACTTGTCCAGTCGCGCCAGTGAGATCTTGGCCTCGGACCAGTGCGAGAGCATGCCCGGCACCTAACAGCAACAGGGTTCATCATCGCCGGTTAGATCGATCTGAACAAGAATAGACTGGGTACTGGACGGCGAAGAAAGATGGTGGTATTGCGCACCTGCATGATGGTGTCGGTAAGCGATGAAAAGAGCGATATCGAGGGGAAGACGCGGGCGGCCACTAACTGGTTCCCCAGTAGTGCATACACGGAAAACGTTCCGACACAGATGATGGTCGACGTGGAAACGCTGAATGATCGCAATGGTTAGACGTCAAGAGGCTTTCATTTCGTGCGTGCGTGCGTGCGTGCGTGCGTGCGTGCGTGCGTGCGTGCGTGCGTGCGTGCGTGCGTGCGTGCGTGCGTGCGTGCGTGGACACGAGCAGACGTACATCAGGAAAATTAGAAAGGCCACGAGGTAGGAAAACTTCTTGAGCGCTGATACTTCCTTGGCACGCACCTCGCTGATTTGCTTCAGCACGTGGTACTCCCAGCAAAATAGCTTTACTATCAGCATTCCCTATCGGAGTGGTAAAATTGAGAAGAGTGAATCAGCAGTCGGTAGCAGCCAGCAAGCAAACAAACAAACAAACAAACACACACACACACACAAACCTGCAGGGCTTCGGTCAGTTGTCTGACTCGCTCGTCTTTGTGCTCCATGATCTTCTCTTCATAGGAATTGAATGCTCTGCAGATACGGATCGCTTGCAGCGTTTAGAAGCCATAAGGGCGTCACGCCACATGATGTGCTTTGTGTAGGCCACACAACGTACTGGAAGATGAGAAACTTGATCGGCATGAGGAGCAGGACGACCGCCAAGGAGACAAACGCGGACGGTCCCAGCCAGCCATAAAGCAGATAAATGGCCACTGGTCAAGACATGACAGACGGACATGAGTGTGTAGGTCGCGTTGCAAATGAGCGATGGTTCGCGTACAGGTGAGCTGTATAGGCGCTGATACCACGAAGCGACTGAACGAAGCCATGCTGGCCACCTGGTGCCGTCGGTGTGAAGGGTGACTAACAACCACTTCCAACGCAGGGAAAAGCCATATAGTACCCGGGAGGGATCGACGTTCATGACGTTGGCTGCGTTTCCCTTGGACACGTGCTGCAGGCGCAGGCTCTTCCGGTAGACCATCAGCGCCAGCATGGACTCTATCTGCAATCACACACAGCGTTAGGGATAACAAAAAGAAGAAAGCGGGCTGAAGGCATTGCTGAGTGTTACGTGAATGTGCGCACGCTGCGCCAGAAAGTAGGCAAACTCGGTCGAGAGGAAATGTGTGATCGATGTCAAGGCGATGAGTCCGATGTAGAGGAGGCCTTCAGACCAGCTTGCCTTCTGCACAGCCCCGTAAGATGACTGAGCAGTCACATCAAGCAAGGCGGGATGTGATAACAAACCTCATCGCCGATGAAGAGAATGAGCCAAGAGAAGGTGACCGGAATCGCGAGATTGGTGAGCACCGCGACCAGACTCACCAGTGTGATCATTGCCCATTCCTTCCACGCGATGGCCCACAGCGCACTGAGTAACAATGAAAGACGCGTTATTGCGCCGGTCACTACTTTGGTGTACTCGGGCCGAGCGAGCACAGGCGGAAGTCGCGTACGTAGCGAGTGCCCACCAGTCGGCGTGGCGTTGCATGCGCGTCGGCCATTCGTCCTTGAATCGCCGCACAAAGATATCGGGTTCGTCCTGCGGCGCCACACCGAAAAGGTCCGCCATCTCCAACGGACGCTGCGCACCCACTGCCAAACCCAAAGATGCAACTCGGCTTCTGTTGGTATGCAAAGAATGTCGAATAAAAATAAAAAGAGGCGGGTGGCAGGCTGTACGCTTTAGGAGAGGCGTCACCCACGTGAAGAAGAGGCGCGACACCACCGAGGCATCCTGCTCTGGGTGGCTCTGCAAGATGATCCATTCAGTGTCCGACCCTATCCCCACAAACACAGCCACACGAGGTAGGTGGTACCATCGTTCACTTGGCAAGCAGTCTGTACTAAGCTGGTGTGCAGCGGTGTGGTGCTTTATGAGCCACCGCCATGGCGGGGTGGAGTTAGAAAAAACCAGGAAATGCTTCAGTGGCCAACAAAAGGAAGAGGCGCCGACAGTTCTGCCGGCCCAGCCACTCGCCAGCAACAAAGAACCCGACAGGTAGATTATAGAGATATTCCCCGACATGTAAAGAATCTTCGGGTTCTCGTGATCTGCCGAGGGGAGGCCCGGTTGATCCCCCTTGCTCCGAGCTCGCCCTTAACGTCACCACCAAATGTCCCCAGTGTGTGCCAAAGGAGGGCTATTTGCGCTTTTGTGGAGGGGATAAGCTCTGGCACTGCTTCATCTGTTAGAGGGCAGCCCATTGTTCTTGTTGCCTTCTCTCTTTGCAGGAATTGTACATATTGTGGCCACAACCAAACCTGGACTTGGGCCGACGTGGAGGAAGAAGACGCTGAAGATGATGACGACGATGACGATGGTGAAGATGACGACGACCACAAGGCGGCGCGAGGTGAGGAAGGCGTCGAGTGGGAGCAGGAGACGACCAACACGATCGACCTCAAGTCGGGCGGCAGCGCCGGCAAGTCGTCGGCCAGGGACGACGCAAAGAGAAGCAGCGGCGGCGGTGGCAGCACAAAGCGAAGGGAGGAGGAGAAGAAGGAGAAGAAAGAGAAGAAGATGAAGCGGGAGGAGAAGAGGAAGGAGCCGGTGTGGCTGCGACAGGGCATCACGGTCCGAATCGTGAGCAAGAGCCTCGGGGAAAAGTACTACCGCAAGAAGGTCAAGGTCGTGGACGTCGTCGCCGGCGACATCTGCACCATCATGCTCGACTCTGGGCGGATTCTTGAAAGTACGCGACTCTCTTTCACACTCACCACACACATAGCGCGCGCACACAGCACACAACGACACAGGCAAAGCAGATGATTGATTCTTTTATTTCCATCCACGCGATTGTGCAGATATCCAGCAGCGGCAAGTGGAGACGGTGATCCCCGACGTGGGCAGGCGGGTGGTGGTCGTGCTGGGCCGCGACCGAGGGAAGGTGGGCAAGCTGCTCCAGAAGAGAACCTCCAAGGAGACCGCCGTCGTCCAGTTCGAGGGCGACTGGGCCGGAGAGGTGGGCACCTACGGCGTCGACGACATCTCAAAATACCGAGGCGAGCAGTACAACACGCAAGACACCACTCACACATCTTCGTTCCGAATACGCATACGCGATGACGACTCCACCGCGCGCCCTCCGTTGTTTTCAGCGTTGCAATGCAACGTCTATACATAAAAGGGCACGACTGTCTGTGCGATGGGTACCCGACAGATGATGCATACCTCACCTCGCGCCACCAGAATGCGAGCGCACACCTGCGGCAAAAGCATGCACCGGTCACGTAAGAAGAAGTCCAGTCGCACGCCATTTTTTGGCTGTCGTGTGTGCGTGCGGTCCGTACTTTACACGAGACGACGTGGCCGCACGGCACGAAGCACACGCCGCGCTCGGCGTCGCAGCAGATCAGGCCCGCGTACGGGTTGTTTTCCTCCGGAGAAGATGACGCGTTAGTGATGGTGGTGCGGAAGGACTGAGACAGGCACGACGGCGGTGGCGGGCAAGATGCGGCCCCGGCCCCGGCCTCGGGCTTCGCGTCCTTGGCTCGCCGCAGGGCCGTGATGTTGGCCCACAGCTGTCGCCGCGGCCCGAGGGGCAGCACCTCGGCGAGGTCGCCCTCCTCCACGAACTCGATGTTGTCGCGCGTTATCTCGTGTTTCGCGAACACGTCCCGGAACCGCTCCAGCTTGAGCGCCACCAGAAGACGGTCGAGGCCGGCTGCCTCACCCACGACGCCGTTGGTGGAATCTGTACCAGACCCGCACCTTTCGTCAGCGCACACGCACACGCATCACCGCACACACGCACACGCACCACCGCACACATCAAGACCTGGAGAAGAGGAAGGCGAAGAGAGGGGCTCGAGAACGTTAACGCCGAGGTTAGTGAGGGCGATGCGTGCAAGCTGCCGCACGGTGGGCTGGTCGCGGCGCTGCGCCAGCCGCTCCAATGTCGACACCACCTCAACCACCACTTGGTGTAGGATGGCACACTGGCATCCTAGTGTGCCTGCAGTGGGAAGCTCAGTGCTTCTCCAAGTCTCCATGCAGCACATCACCTTGGGTCTGTGCCGGCGAGCCCGTGTGCCCTGCTGCTGAGGCGACTATGCTGAACTTCCTGGCTTGGTTGCATCTCTGCGAGCTGGTGCTGTGTTGGCCACCGTGGCCCATGAGCATACGCTTGGTGGGCGTGTCAGTCCTACCGGGCGGCGAGGGCGGGCTGGCTGAGTGTGCTCCAGTGGGGCCTTGCCAAGCAAGCTGCCCACGGGCCCACGTTGACGAGAGCCAATACAAAGAAGAAGCACTGCCCCTGAGGTGGCGAGTGCAGAGGAAAAGACATCCTCCCACGGGCTGCTGTTGGCATGCAACCACTGCACCTCCAGGTGGCCGCAACGGCTGCCCGTGGGACAAAAAGACACGCAAGATGGCGGCCAAGAAAGGCTACCGGGAGGGCTCCGTGACAGATGGTGCGACATCACATGCACATCAATGCCACACGTGATTATGCGGTTAAAACTTGCTTTGTTCCCATCCACCCTTTGCACATCCTTTACACCTTTGCCAATGACGGGTTTCGCTTTGCCACAAACTCAAACTGAAGACGGCGCCTTCCCCTTCCGGGCGGCGAACAGGACCGTGTTGCGCAGAAGCAGCGGCATGTCCGAGTTCCAGTCGTACCACCCGCCTGTGTGTATGTATGCGTGTGTTTGTGCAAGTATTCTGTGTGAGCACGACCATGTGGACCGGAACGCGGCGAGGACGTCTGCTGCGCACCAGTGCACGGGTCGTCCTTGGTCACGGGGAAGACGTTGAGAAAGACGGTCTTGCCCCACTGCTCTTCCTCCGCCTCTGCCTTTCCCTTGTCTGTGGCGTGGGCGCCCTCGTCCTTTTGCTTCGCTTCTTCCTCCTCCGTCTCCTCCTCGCGGGCCTTGGCCCGGTTGGCGTCGCCGTCGAGCACGACCACCAGCGGCGTCCCGTCCTCGTACTCGCCCACGATCTGGGCCTGCGGGTCGATGTAGCCGTGGAAGCGGCTGCCGTGGCGCGTCGGGTCGATCTGCGTCCGCCGAACGCCGCGCATCACCGCGTGCGGCTTCGCGTCCCGCTTCTCGTCGCCGTCGCCACCGCCGCCTTTCAGCGGCCGCTGGCCGGGCTTCATCGGGTAGAAGCTCTCCGTCCACTTGCCCAGCAGCTGGTAACTCTGTTTGGTGTGTTTGCGATGTGCGCGCGCGCGTGTGTATGCGTCAGCCACAAGCACCGCCATGACGAAACACACGCGCACGCGCGTGTGTGCGTGTGTGCGACCTTCATGTGAGTGTAGATGCAAAAGATGACGCCTCCGCCCGAGCGGAGGTAGGCCATGAGGCTGTCCCCCAGCGACTTCTGCACTCGAGACGGGCGGGAGTGATGAGTGTTTTGTGATGAGTCAACTCGAGTCCACTTCACACAAAGGTCGTTGGGGAACGGACCTTGAGGGATTCGCTGCCGGACATGGCAGCAAAGTAGATGATGGTGTCGTACTTCATGAACAGGTTGTCGTCAAACTCGACGAACCTGTACGTCCTGTCTCAGCACCACCGACGCCATGCCAGAAAGAATGAGCATTTCAAGGATGAAGACGAAGAAGAAGAAGAAGAGATGAGGGAGTTGCCGAACCCGTCCGTCTTTCGGTTGACGCTATCGTGGTTGCACATGAGGTGGCAGATGTCGGCATCAATTCCAAACTTCCTCAGCTGCCTGCACGCGCCCACAAACAACACGCGTGAATAAACGACACCCCCTCCCCCTCTGACAATCAGTGCGTAAGCGAGAGAAGACGACAGACCTGGTGGTGTCGATGTCGTAGTGGTTGGTGTGTGACGTGTGATACGTGACGATCAACACCGACAACTTCTGCATCCCATTCCGCTGGTTAGACCATTTACAACGAATAAAAAGAAATGTTCAAATAAAATACAATAAAATAATATAAATAATTCATTGAATAAGAAGAAGGCACCTTGCGTCGGAGATACTCGCGACGCCAGTCGATGGGGAAGTCCTCATCGTGGGCCTGCTGTAGCGATCGCCCTGCGTCGATCAGCCACGGATCCGATCCATCGGCTCCTCGTTCGTCGCACCACGCTCCCTCCGGTGGCGGCTGCACACCGCGCTGCACGTCGCTCTCCTACATTTGTCGACAGGAGGCAAATGTCGTCAGTCGTCTTCATTCTTTTTCTGTCGTCGCTTTCGTTCTTTTTCGCTTTCATTTTTGCAGAGGGAAACGCACGACAAGTTCGACGCTGGGCCGCGCGTAGTGGAGGCTGCGCCAGTGAGGCAGCCACAGGGCCGGGTCGAGGGCCAGGTTGCGCCACAGCCGGCTCGTGCCGGCGACATCGCAGGCGAGGTGGCGGAGGGGCAGGAAGCCCATGACGTGCTGGAGGACCTCGACCGGCAGGACCTCGTCAATCGACAGATCGTCGAGAGGCGACGCCGAAGCTTCGGGCGGAGAAGAAGCCAAGTCCTCAAAAGGCGGATGGAAGGAGCATGAGGGAGAGCACGAGCACTGGGGCGAATGGAAAGATGAAGATGAGGAAGAGGTGCTGCAGGAAGAGGTTGCTTCCTTCATCTTGTTGTTGCCCCTTACCAAAGGTATGTCCATGGGCGCCGACGATTTGATCAGATGAAGAAGCGGGGCTGTGACGGAGAGGGAAGAGGAGGGTGCCGACGACGACATGGAACCAAAGGCGGAGGAATGCGCTTCGCTGTTGACCGTCTCAACGAGCTTCCTTGTCTTGTTACAGCGAGAAAGAAGAACAAAAGGGGAACTCCAAAGAGGAAGACGGAAGCGAAAGCTGTCTGTGGCTGGTGCTGACGGGAGACTGCCCAAACGGTACAACAAGAAAATGAAGACCACCCCCGGAGTCGGGGGACGACGGCGGTTGTCCTGATGAAGCTGTCAGACAGACGAAGTGTTGCGTGCCGGGGCCTCACCTCCGCGGGGCCGGTGCGGTGACGGCAGAGCCAAAGGGCGGCCGCCAGTTGGGCCCACACAAAAGCTTTCCCCGCGGCGACACGTCCCGACAGATGACAAACAAGACAGCTTGAATTTTTAAATACATAATAAAAAGATAAAAAGACAATAAAAAATTTGGTTTTGTGAATTGTTTTACAAAGAAGTAGGAGGAGACTCAAGGCGCAGGTCTAACCCTGGACGCGCTTGTTGTAGCCGCCCTTGCTGGCGGGGAGGTAGGCGCGACGCTCGTGGAGCTCGCGTTCCATCCACCAAGAGCCGCCGAGCGGAAGCGTGTTCTTGACCTCCTCGAGGTAGGCCTCGGCAGCGGCGAGGCTCTTCTTGGCCTCCTCGAGCGCGGCCTCGGCGGCGGCCTTGGCCTCCTCGGCGCGCTGGCGGCCGGCTTCGGCCTCTCGGCGGGCGTTCTGGGCGGCAGCGCGGGCGGCCGACGCGCGCTCGGTGGCCTCGCGCGCAGCCTGAGCGGCGCGGTCGGCCTTCTTGACGGCGGCCTCCTGCGTGATCTTGGCCTTGCGCAGCGGCAGCGGGTCGGACGACAGGTGCTGGGCCAGCTCGTTCTTGGCCTTGTTCTTGGCCACGATGCTGCCCTCCTCGGACAGCCGGGTGAGCTCGGCTGTGCGCGCGTTGAATGCGTCCTCCTGGGCCTTGAGCTCGTTGAGGGCGGCGTCGAGCTCCTGCTTGGCGGCGCGCAGCTCCTCCTCGCGGGCGTGCGCCTCCTGCTCCTTGGCGATGGCCTCCTGTTCGGCGGCCTTGGCCTCGGCCTCCTGTCGGGTGGCGGCGCGCACAGCCTCGGCAGCCTCCTGGTCACGCGCTTCCGAAGCCTGGAAGGCAGCCGTCACCTGTAGCATTGATTTGTATCCAAGTAGAAACATACATAATTAGGACGAATTTACTAATCATTTGAAGATGCAACAAGGTCTTTGAAAGACCGCAAATGGGAGAGTACGAACCTCGTCGAGCAGCTTCTGGGCCTTTTCGATGTCTTCCTTGTTGCCCTGGGGAGCATTGACGAGCTCCTTCCAGTCCACGCCGTACTTGAAGATGAGCATGTGGATCAGGGGCACCTTCTTGGCCACGCCCGATTCAATAGCGCCCAACGATCGCAGCCTGCAGCATTGGCCGTCAGTGAATCCATTTGATAAAGCCCCCCTTTTTTGGATTTTTCCAGCTGGAGTCACGCACTTGTCGCGCATGGCCTGGACGGTCATGGTCTCCTTGAAGAACTCGAGGAAGCGGTGAGCCTGGAACTCATCGAGCTCGTTGCCTTCAGCCTTGCGATCCTGATCGAGCTCAGCCGCCTTGTGGACAAAGGTCCACAGCTTCTCCGCCTCGCCCTTCGGGTGAAGGTCATTCCAGAAGGCGTTGAGGAACCACACAGCCTGGTCCTTGTAGGAACGCGTTGCCAGCTGCGCCAACTTTTGCTTCTCGGCCATGATGTATGTTGCTCAGATCGTGTGTGTTGAGTTCCTTTCTCGTGGTGTGTGGAGCAAATTTGTTTTTTATTTTATTGCGCCACGATTGGCCCATGGTTGTCCTTCCAGCCAGCGCGAGACCACCATGCGGGCGGTGTTGCGGTTCAACTGGCCATGCGCTCGCCGAGCCACCGAAAGACCGAGTCCATGCAGGCCGATGGGCAGTGGTCGTGGCTGTCGCTTCCGGCGCTCACCCGCTCACCACAGCCATCCTCTTCAGGAGGCGTTGGTTCTCTGACGTTGTCACTACTCTCTTCTTCTTCTTCTGCATCATCATGATGATCATCACGGACAAGAGGCGCGTCGAGCGGCTGCCGACTTCGGACCCAGTGACGCGACTTGGTGCGCAGAAGCCTGGTCACGTGTGGCGGCGTCTTGTCGTCGACGACGTGCACAGAGTCGATAAAGGCCACAGCGTGGATCGACGACGGCCGCCGACGGGACTGGCTGAAGAGGTCGTGTCGCCGGTCCTGCAGGATCGACAGCGCGTGGTTGCCGCCGAAGCTGTGGGCCACGATGCCCACCTTGCCCGGACCCTTAAGTCCGAAGCGCGAGGGCGTGATGAGCCGGTCCCACACGTGGGCAATGTGCTTGAACCCATTCTCGTTGAACGGGATGGGCATCTTGTCCTCGTACTCTACCGCTTCCTCTTCCTCTTTGTCTGTGTCATCACTGTCGCTTTCTTTCTCGTCCTCCTCATCAGCACGTCGTCGCGGCCTCTTCTTGCTCCTCTCAACGATGACGGCCTTGCGCGTGACCACCGCCTCGTTGAAGTTGGGGTTCAGCACCACGACCGCGTAGCCCTGGGCAAGCCCCCCTCCCCATTCGTGTGAGCTTGCCGCCCGGCACAGGCGAGTGAGGGATGCGCGCGCGCACGTGCCTCTGCCTGGGCCCGGGCGAGGTAGGGCAGCAGCGAGCCGGTCTGCAGGGACTCGAACAGGCACAGCTTGCGCGCCCACTG
This sequence comes from Acanthamoeba lenticulata, assembly GCA_002179805.1. Taxonomy (NCBI): domain Eukaryota; phylum Discosea; order Longamoebia; family Acanthamoebidae; genus Acanthamoeba; species Acanthamoeba lenticulata. The sequence goes on along the minus strand of NAVB01001654.1, from coordinate 8,097 downwards.
GCCCGCCCTGCCACGACCGCGATCACGACGTCACCACACAAGCGCGGCCTGCTGTGAGCGACAGCGCTCCAGAGAAACGGACACACGGCACACGATACACCTCACGGGCCCCATGCCGCAGAGGAACACGAGCAGGCGGTCGGCCGAGGCCAGGACTTCGGGCGGGCTGATGAAGACGTTGCAGCGCAGCTGCTGGCGCCAGGCCCGGCACTCGGTGGGCGGGTGCCAGTACGCCCGCCGGTGCTGCTCACTCGTGCGGAAGCAGTCGAACCCGTATTGGCACGGCGTGGGCTGTGGTGGCGGCTTTGCCGCAGCAGCGCTTCGCCGTCCTCGTCCGCGTCCTCGGGCCTGCGGTGCCGCCACCGCGGGCGCAGGTTCGGTGACAGGAGCGGTCAGAGGCGAGGCGAGCTTTGCCAGCGCGGTCCACTCCTCGGCCGAGTCGTAGGAGGGCAGCCAAACCTCCTGCATTGCCCCAAACGGCGAGGAGGTCATCTGCTGCTGGATGTGCTGCACGACTGCAGCACCCACGGCGTCGTAGTGCTCAGGCGAGACAAATACGAATGGTGTGTCGTCAGCAAGCGACACTAATCGCTGCTCTACATTAAAGTAGTAGCCCAGTGTCTCCAGAGTGCAGGCGTCACCCACCACTGGCTCTTCTTGTTGTCGCTTCATCTTTCTGAAGAAAGAAAAAAATACAGAAAAAGAGAGATAAAAAGAAAGTCTTCGATGAATTCTTCGCCGTTGGCTATTGGCTGCGATCGCCACATTATTCCCAACGGCGCCAAGCTTATCTTATCACACTGCTTTAACGCACACCATGTCGCCACGTCTGGTTGTGGTGGCCCTCTTGTTTGCCGCGTTTACCAACGTAGATGCCTCCGGCGCGGCGATGTGCTGGGGCAGCCCCGCCCTTACCAACAACGTGCCTAGCGGCAGCTTCGTCCAGTTGAGCGCCGGTGTCGGTGGGGAGACCTGCGGCTTGAACTCAAGTAACAACCTCCAGTGCTGGGGCTCAAACATTTGGGGCGAAGGCACCGTGGATTCAGCTCGCGCATACCGATACGTGAGCACTGGAATGGACCACACATGCGCCATCGACGCCCTCAACTCAACAGTCACCTGTTGGGGTTTGAACAACCACAACCAGTTAGGCGTGCCTCTTAAGCAATTCAAGTCGATCTCGTGTGGGTGGTGGCACTCATGCGGCATCCTTGAAACGGACTCGACCGCCGTCTGCTGGGGCGGCACCGGAGACAAGGACATGGGCCAAGCCGCCGTGCCCACCACCGAAGCCTTCTCCATGGTAGCCGCCGGCAAGTACCACTCGTGTGGCATTCTCGCTGCCGACTCGCGCCTCATGTGCTGGGGCGGCAGCTTCAAGGGCTCTGTGCCTTCAGGCTCCTTCTCGCGGATTGGCGCGGGCGTCAACCACTCCTGCGCTCTTGACACCGATGGCCGTGTGACGTGCTGGGGCGGGGACAACGCCATGGGCCAGCTCAATGTGCCATCGGTAGCTTTCGTCGACCTGACCGTGGGCGCCAACTTCTCTTGCGGCCTTACGTCGGCCTTCAAGATCGTGTGCTGGGGCGACAACGGCTCCGGGCAGCAAAACCCACCCGATGGGTACTCGTGGTCGAACATCACAGCGGGTCAAGACCACATGTGTGGCCTCGGGACTCGCGTGGCTGCGCCATCAAGTTCTACCAAGCCATATCCCAGCCCATCCTCCCTCATACTCGCCACTCCTACTCCTTCGTTCACGTCTCCGTCTCCGTCGACTTATCCCGCCCCGGTCTTCGTGCCAATCACAGCAAATGTGACGGCCACGTTTGGCGGCGACTCTCCAGCAGTCGACATTGGAACAACCTTGGCCTCCTCGTCATCCTCCGAGCCTGGTGTGCCCAGCTCATTCCTCAAAATCCGTAAGAAAGCCATCAACTCAGTCGTTGTGTGTCTTTTTCTCCCCTTATGCAGAGAAGGCAATTCGAGTGCGATCAGAGCTGAGCCGTCTGCAAGCAAACAGCACTGATGTCACCAGTACGGGCCTCTTCTTCTCGGTTCCATTGTGGCTTGACAGCTCATGTGGGTTTGCTTGACAACGCCGCACACACAACATTGATCACTTTCAGACATCGGCTGGACCGTGACCAACTCGTCCTCGGAGAGTGGTGGCACCAACACGAGCACGGTCTTGTACTCGGCCACGCTGCCCGACAACACGACCAGCGTCCTCCAGTCCTACGCCTTCCACAAAGAGGCACAGCCCACCCACTTCAGCAGCCTCAACTTCACCATCACCGCCGGCGCCGTCAAGTGGTCCATCAACCTCACCAACTCTGCCGCCGGGGGCAGCCCCGCGCCTGGCCTCCGGTTCGCCTACCGTCTCACGACCAACGCCACGACTCAGCAGACCAACCCAGCGGCCACGCGAGTGACCGTGCTCCGCAATCGGCCGCGCATCAACATGACCACGTATCGGGTGGGGTCAGGCTACTCGGGCGTGGCGGTCGAGGTGCAGATGTTCGACGTGGCGCTGATTGACGGCCAGTTGGTCAACATCAACCACTCCATCAACCTCGTCGACAACAACGACAACAACAGCAGCATGTCATTGTCGTCGTCTTCAGCGCCGTTGGGCGTGGCGTATGACGTGGTGGTCTCGTTTCCGGGGTTCTCGCGGTCGCTGGAGTACGATCCGAGCATCGGGCTGGGTGTGCTCCTCGGCTCCTCGTCTGGCGATGGTGACAGCGGCGGCGGCAGCGACGACAACACGGCCCTCATCGTGGGCGTGGCCGTGGCTGTACCCGTGGCCATCGCTCTGGTGCTGGCCGGAATTGCCGCCGGCCTGGCATACGGTTTTTATCGACGCCACAAGCAAACGAAAAGCTTGTCCGCCATCAGGCACAACTACGACGACCGCTTGTAAGGGCCCCGCGGGGTGGACAATTCTAACCCAAAATCACGCGCCGCTGTTTACGGCGACAAGCAACACTAAACTCTCCCCAGCGTTTCTCTCTGTGATAGCCGAATGAGGTGATCACCCCAACAAACTCCGAGCGGGCGCAGCGAGTGCAATCACAGTACCTGGAAAGATCTGGGGAGGAATCACCTCATTCGGCTATCACAGAGAGAAACGCTGGGGAGAGTTTAGTGTTGCTTGTCGCCGTAAACAGCGGGGGAGTGCGCTCCCTGTTTCTTGTTTGGCTCTAGGCCGTAAAGGTCTTTTTGTCTTTCCTGGCATACAGCCTCAAGCACCACGTCAATGCGGAGCGTGGTCCATCTTGTGGTGGTTGCCATCACCCTATACTTGGGGGCGTCCTTTCCTTTGGTCGATGCCTCCGGCGCGGCGATGTGCTGGGGCAGCCCCGCTCTGACCAACGTGCCTACAAACAACTTCGTCTGGATGAGCGCCAGCGTCGGGGAGACCTGCGGCTTGAACTCCAGCCACAACCTCCAGTGCTGGGGCTCAAACATTTGGGGCGAAGGCACCGTGGATACGACGGGCACATACGCAAACGTGAGCACCGGGATGGACCACACATGCGCCATCAACGCCTTCAACTCTACAGTCACCTGTTGGGGTTTGAACAACCACGACCAGTTACGCGTGCCTCCTACCGCGACCTTCAGGTCGATTTCGTGTGGGTGGTGGCACTCGTGCGGCGTCCTTACCACAGACTGGACCGCCGTCTGCTGGGGCGGCACCGGAGACAAGGACATGGGCCAAGCCGCCGTGCCCACCACTGAAGCCTTCTCCGTGGTGGTTGCCGGCAAGTACCACTCGTGCGGCATTCTCGCTGCCGACTCGCGCCTCATGTGCTGGGGCGGCAGCTTCACCAATAACTCCGTGCCTTCAGGCTCCTTCTCGCGGATTGGCGCGGGCGTCAACCACTCGTGCGCTCTTGCCACCAACGGCCGAGTGACATGCTGGGGCGGGGACAATGCCAAGGGCCAGCTCAACGCACCTACCACGGAGACCTTCATCGACCTCACCGTTGGCGCTAACTTCGCCTGCGGCCTGAAGACCGGTGGAAACATCGTGTGCTGGGGCGACAACGGCTCCGGGCAGCAAAACCCGCCAAGTGGGTACAGGTGGTCAAACATCACAGCGGGTCAAGACCACATGTGTGGCTTTGGCGTCATTCAGTTACCTTCGCCGCCAGCTTCGCCTTCCTCTTTACCCTCCATGTCGCCCACTCCTTCTCCCCCGGTCGCAATCTTCGTGCCAATCACAGCCAACGTAACGGCCACGTTTGGCGGCGACTCGCCCGTAGTCGACGTCGCGACACCCTTGACCTCATCTTCCTCCCCCGACTCTGGTGCGCATTCCATCCTTGCGTCCTGCTCCTGCACAAGCAAGAGTGGTGGCTAACTCTCAGCAGGCAACTCGATTCGTGTGCGATCGGAGCTGAGCCAGTTGCAAGCCGACAATGCCGACGTCGCCAGTACGCCTTCTCCCTCTTGAGGCACGACGTGGATGTGTTGTTGACACACAATGCTGTGCGCACACACACACACACACATTGATCACTTTCAGACATCGGCTGGACTGTGACCAACTCGTCCACCGTAGGCGATTCCAACAGTAGTGTTGTGCTGTACTCGGCCACGCTGCCCGACAACACGACCAGCGTCCTCCAGTCCTACGCCTTCCACAAGGAGGCACAGCCCACCCACTTCAGCAGCCTCAACTTCACCATCACGGCCGGCGTCGTCAAGTGGTCCATCAACCTCACCAACTCTGCCGCCGGGGGCAGTACCGCGCCTGGCCTCCGGTTCGCCTACCGTCTCACGACCAACGCCACGACTCAGCAGACCAACCCAGCGGCCACGCGAGTGACCGTGCTCCACGATTGGCCGCGGGCCAACATGACCACGTATCGAGTGGCATCAGGCTACTCGGGCGTGGTGGTCGAGGTGCAGATGTTCGACGTGGCGCTGATCGACGGCCAGTTGGTCAACATCAACCATTCCGTCATCCTCGCTGTTGATAACAGCACATCGCCAGCGGCGGGCGTGGCGTATGACGTGGTGGTCTCGTTTCCGGGGTTCTCGCGGTCGCTGGAGTACGATCCGAGCATCGGGCTGGGCGTGCTCCTCGGCTCCTCGTCTGGCGACGGTGACGGTGGCGGCAGCGACAACACGGCCCTCATCGTGGGCGTGGCTGTGGCCGTGCCCGTGGCCGTTGCTCTGGTGCTTGTCGTGATCGTTGGCGTCCTGGTCTATGGTTACACCCGTCGCCGCAAGCTCTCTGACTCTGACGGGTCCATCATCAACTTCGAAACCCGCCATGAAGACGAGCTGTGAAGTGATTTTTGAGAGATCAGACAACAAAGTGAACGAGAAGGATGGGCGAGCTCTGCACGTTCAAACCCTTCAGTCCTTTAACATGGTTTAATTTAAAATATATTTTTGTTAAAAAATAATAATAAATAAATGGTTGTTTTTACTGCGCGGTGGTGGGGGCTGCAGCCGATGCGGCAGCACCACCATCATCCTTGCTAACGTCATCTCTGGGCGACTGGGGCGGGGGCGATGCGGCGTCCTCGCTTGTCTTGGCTTCAGTCTCGGGGTTCTTGCCGGTTCCCGTCGCGGCCGCGGCCGCGGCCTCGCGCTTGGCCTTCCATTCGGCCATGAAGTTGCCGCCGCGGCCGCCAGGAGCACCACCAGGAGGCGCCGATGGGCCGGCACCGCCACCAACCTTGCGCGCCAGACGCTCGCGAGGCGACTCGACCTCGCCCTCCGCCGCTGGCGCCCCTTCGCCGCCGAGTTCGCGCGGCGGCTGCGCGGCACTGCTCTCGCGCCGCTGGCGGAAGAAGGAGCCCTTTTGCATCTGGCCCAGCACGTCGCCCAGCGCCTGGGGCCCGGCTCCCGGCATGGCCTTGGCGCCCGGCGGCAGCTTGCGCGCTTGCGGGGCTGCGCTCGGGTTGGCCGCCGCGGCGGCGGCCTTCTTGGCCTTCTCGATCTTGAGCTTGTTCTCCTTGTCGGCGCGCTCAAAGGCGTCGAGGAAGGAGGTGATGGTGGAGAAGAACTGATCCGGCGTGCACTGCGCGGGGCTCTCGCCAAACGCGTCAGCCAGCTGCTTGAAGTCCTCCTGTGAGCGTGCGCGTTTGGCATTCCGTGCGTCAGTCAACTTCCCCAACAAAAGAAAGAAGCGAAAAGGAAAAAGAAAGCGACCGCTGACGAAAGCGACAGCGAAAAAAAAAACAAAAAACAAAGAAAAAAACAAACAACGAAAGCGACATTCGCACCTCCATGGTCTTGGTGTCGGCCTCAAGCTGATCGCACTCTTCCTTCCTCTTCTCGAAGAACTCGGTCATCATCTTACGGAACGGGTCACTGGCGTCCTCCGAGCTCAACGGGATCTCGCGCTCGATTTGCTTGAAGCCCTGGCCCAGCTGCGCCACGCTGGACTGCACCGTCGACAGCGACACTGTGCCAACCACCACCACCATCATCACCATCACCACAGGCGTAGAGTTGGTGAGACGCGTTCCACAAGCTGGACTTGAGAAAACAAGAAAAAAAAAACAGGGATGATCTTTTTACCGCGGGCGGCCGGCGGGACGTGCTTGAGCTCGCGCCCAAAGTTGACGGCCTCGGGGTACTTGTTGGTCACGAGGTCCACCAGGTAGTGCAGCAGCGTCGAGTCGCCCTCGGCCGACTTGGTGTCCCTGTGGTTATCGTCCCCCGCCCGCACGACGTCAGTCCCACCTTCTTGGGGGAGGAGTCCGGACACCAGGTTGGGCCACGAACCGCAGCTTGTTGAGGGCATCGAGCTTGAAGCCGTAGGCGGCCCCGCGGAAGGAGCCGCCGTTGAGGTAGTTGCCCAGGGCCAGCACGACCTCGAGCACCTTCTTGAACTTGACCGACTTCTTGACCTCGTCGCAGGCCGCCAGCACCGCGTCCACGTCCGGGCGGATGGAGTCGCGGAGCTCCGGGTACTTGAGCTTGAACAGGAGGGCCTTGAGGCGCGCCTCCAGCCGCGGGATCGTCTGCAGACGACGACGACAACAACGATGGTGACGACCACCATGCAATGTGATTGGTCAGCTGTTTGGCTCCTTAAGGGGGCGGAGGACGTCAGCCCGTACGCGAAGCTCCCAAAAGTACTGCTCGGCCTTGCCCAGCTTGGAGCGATCATCCGGGTAGGACGAGATCTGCTCGAGCTCCTCGGCCGTCGGGACAAAGCCCAGGAGGCTCTGTAGTTGTTTGTTTGTTGTCGCGTCTGATCAGCGACGCCAGCTCAGCGCTGACGTGGCACGACGTGGCGTACCTCAACGCCCTCGGCGGTGAGGACGTTCTCGTCGAGGGTGAGGATGGCCTTCTTGATCTCCTCGTTGGTCGTTCGGAAGCGCGCCAGCATGATCGCTTCACCCATCATCACCACCATCATCATCATCATTACCACCAAGGTCCATTGGGGCCATCACAGACAGACGACGTACCGCAGTTATTGGCGCGCTTGGGGTCGATCAGCGTCACGGCCGCCTCCTTCTTCTTGGCCGCGCCCTCGCCCGCCTCGGCCGAGGCCTCTGTTTTTGGGGTCAAAGAAGTGGTGTTAAAGCGCGGGAGCGACGAGAATGATGACGTCAGCAGCGCGGCTGGCGTGAGAATCACCTTTTTTGACGATTTCCTTGGCGGCAAAGAGGCGCTCGACCTCGGAGGCGTCGAGTTCGATGCCGATCTCGGAGACGTTCTTCCAGTAGGAGGAGACTACCTTGTTGTTGGGGATCTTGGTCCAGTTGAACTGCTTCATCTTCGTGCTGGGCTTCACCACCGGCTTTGGCGGCAGTGCCGCTGTTTCGGCGCGCGCGAGTTGGGCAAGTCAGCGGCGCGGCGCGAAACTCGACAGAAATAGAGAGAGTGAGGACACATAGCCACGTACAAGCACCGCCAGCAGGCGCGCCGGGAGGTCCCGGCGGGCCCGGAGGACCCGGCGGGCCGGGAGGACCGGGAGGCGCCGGAGCTGTGCGACAGCAAGAACGATTAGAACTTCAGTGTTCAACAAAAAGAAATATAGAATTAAATAACATACCGCCAGGAGCCGGAGGCGGGCCGGGCGGCGCTGGAGCGCCCGGAGGCGGGGGCGGGCCG
>NAVB01001648.1:0-15334 GCA_002179805.1 Acanthamoeba lenticulata | reverse complement strand
CTCGAGGTGGGCTCCAAGCACCTGCGGCCGGACATCCCCAAGACCGCGCCCAAGGCACTGCAGGATCTGATCGAGGCCTGCTGGGCGGAGGATCCCGCCCAGCGGCCGTCCTTCACGGACATCGTGAACATCCTGCTCAACATGAATGTGCGCATGCTCTACCCCGTCGCTGGCGACGAGAATGGCGACGAGAACGGCGCCCTTGGCCACGAGGAGGGGGAGGACGAGGAGCCCGTGCGGCCGGTCGTGATCAACAGCCCGTCCGCCGAGCTACGCGCGCCGACGAGCCGCCTGAACTCCGTCGTCGGCGCCGAGCACACACCCCCTGCCGAGCCAGATTCACCCATGGCTGGCCAGCCGGTGGCTTCACCCTCGGGCCTCCAGCCGAGCGCGTGAACGGCATCAATGACCTTGGCCAGGAGTCGCCAGAGTTGCAGCTCTTATGTACAGGAGTGTATTCATAAATTATGTGCACATCAAAGGGGTATTTACACAAGCACGAAGCGGCCTTAGCGCTTCTGGTGAACCACAAACTTGAGCAGAAGGCCAGCGGCGACGATGAGGGCGATCCACCAGCCCAGGAGGACGAGCGAGTCGCGCAGCAGATTGTCGGTCGACATGCCGAGGCTGTTGATGAAGTCGTCGCCGGTCGTGTGCGGGCAGTAGTACTTGAAGGTGTTGGCCATCCCGGCGATGGGCACGGCCACCAGCTCCGAGACGGAACAAGTCAAGGCCTTGCCCTTGAGCTCGTTGATGAGAAGAGACTCGATGCCGTACATGTCGATGTCCAGGTAGTGGGCCCAGATCCACCAGCCGGGGATGTTGTTCCGCGTGATGAGGAAGCCAGCAAGGTTGGAGTAGAGCGTGAACACCAGCGCCGACAAGGCGTTGGCGATGGTGATGTTCGGAGCCGCCAGACAGAGCACATAGACGATCGCGATCGAGAGCAGGTTGCCCAACAGATAGAGCGAAAAGAAGATCCAGAACTTGCCAGCGTCGTACTGCAGGCCCGCGATGAAGTAAACCGGAATGCTGCAAAGACGGAGGAAAAGCAGGGATGAGCCAATGGGCAAATGGTGCATAAACCAGGGACAAATGGCGGTGCGTACACATAAGTGACCGTGTTCCAGAGGGCAAAGGGAACCTCGACCAGGATAAGGTTTGCCAAGTAGACCAGAGAGGTGTAGGTGCGCGATGCTCGCTCGCGGTACATGAAGGGACGCTCCTGGATGACTTTAGCCTTGAGCTCTGGAATGGGAGGGATCAATCAGTAAAGGAACACTCGAAGAGAAGGCCGGAGGTGGTGGACGTACGAATGCCGAGCAAGTTGGTGATGAGCATCGTGAAGTAGAGAAGACCGCCACGCTGAGCGGCGCCCTGCTGCGTGTTGTCGAGCTGGAGGAAGTAGGTGCCGATGATAATGCCCAGCGCCAGGGGGACGGTCACCTTTTGCAAAAACTCCTCGGGGCTGCGCCAGTAGGCCAGGAAGCTGCGCTTCATGGTCTGCGTGAACTGCTGGAGGTAGGTGCTCGCGTAGCGGTGGGTCAGGCGATCCTTAAGCTTGCGCCACCGGCTCTTCTCCTCTTCGTCCAGGTCCTTGGGCGCGGGGAAGATGCCGGCCTCAAGCAGCTTCTGCGTGTCGGTGTAGAACTGCGAGTGCTTGTAGGCCTCGACGTAGTAGTTCTCGTCCCGGGCGCCCGACTCGACGTCCTTTGCCTCAACGTCGGCGTTCTGCAGGTGCTGGTCCTTGGGAATGCCGGCGCCGGTGACTTCGAGGATGAACTCGGCCGGGTTCTGGTGGGGCTTCATGCGCTGGCCCATCTGCGAGAAGTAGTCGAGCATGACCGAGTAGTCGCCCTCTTGCTTGCCGATGGGACCAAAGTAGGTCGTGAAGCCGCCCTTCTTCAGCAGCAGAAGGTGCGTGAACATGCCAAAGATCGTTGCCGACGGCTGATGGATCGTGCAGACCACGGACGTCCCGCGGCTCGCGATGTTCTTGACGGCGTTCATGACCCGCTCAGCGCCGAACGAGTCCAGGCCGGAGGTGGGCTCGTCGAGGAAGAGAATTGCTGGATCAGCGGCCATCTCGACGCCGATGGTGACGCGCTTGCGCTGATCGGCCGAGATGCCGTCGGCGGCGTTGACACCGATGACCCGGTTGGCGATGCTCTCGAGCCCGAGGATCTTGAGCAAGCTGCGCGCGTACTTCTTCTTGTCCTCCACGGGGATCACAGCCGGCAACCGACACTGTTCAACCAACAATCGTAAGCAGTTGGTTCACGAGCGAATGGCTGTCACAAGAGGGGAGCGTACAAGTGCCGAGAGCTCGATGGCTTCGTAGATGGTCTGCGTGGGCGCGTGGATGTCTTGCTGCTCGACGTAGCCGATGATGCGGGAGAGGTTGTTGTCGGTCTTGCGTCCGTTGACCAGTACCTCGCCGGTGATCTTGCCGCCCGTCTTGCGGCGGGCGAGGACGTCCATGAGGGTGGACTTGCCGGCGCCGGAGGAGCCCATGAGGGCGAGCATCATGCCGGGCTTCACGTAGCCGGACACGTCGTGCAGGAGCTGCAGCTCATCCTTCTTGAGGCCCGAGCGGGCAAAGACCGAGTAGTTGAGGTTGCGCCACGAGAGGTAGGCGCCGCCTTCAACAAACTCGCCGCCCATCTTCTCGTGACCGTCATCAGAGTAGACTTGGCCGGCCTCGAGGTCGTCGTCGACGTCGCGCTTGATCGGAACCTTGTCGGACGAGTGGTCCTTAAGGTGGCGGGCCTTGACTTCCTTGATGTTGAACTGCCTCATCTCCTGCTCTTCCTCCTCCGTGATCTCGACGGTCTTCATGCGGGGCTTCTTGGGCGGCGCGTGGCGCACGAAGCGAAGGCCGACGTAGGTGGCCAGCGTGAAGATGAGCCACCAGGCGATCAGGCACACGACCATGATCCATTTGAGCCACTCGCGGTCGAAGATGCCGTAGTTGTCGACGATGAAGTTTGTTCCGCTGGTGACGGGACAGGCCTGGTTGCCTCCGAAGCCCTCCGGGTAGGCCGCAGAGAACTCGGGCGCCGAGGTGGGCGGGACGAGCTCGGAAGCCGTGCAGGAGAAGGTCTGGCCCCAGAACTCGTTGGAAGCCAGGCCCTGGAATGCGTACGAGACCGGGTTGGCCCAGTACCTGCGCATTCCATCCCAGATTGTGAGTCTCGATGAGAGGCGAGAGAGGCCTATGAAGAGAGGACGTACATCCAAATCCACCATCCATAGATGTGGATCCGAGGCACGAGATAGCCGCCGAACATCAGGAGAAGGGCGATGAAGGTCGGCGCGAAGCTCTGAGCGTAGAGCAGCGAAGGCGACCACACAGACACGGTTCGCGTAAACGAACGCATCGTCTGCAAGAGAGAAGAAAGAGGTCAGGCCCACGTGAAGACAGGCGGGATCGAGGGGAGAAGAACTTCACGCACCCAAGCAAAGAGGAAGTTCGCCAAGATGAAGTAGCCAAAGCGGCCTCCGTCAGCGTTGAGGTTGGCCAGCCAGTAGAGAATGCTCGAGAAGGCCACTACTTCGATCAGCATCGTTGGTATCTGCGGGAGCGGGAGTGTCAGCGGCACGATCGAGCATGGGAAAGGCTAGAGGGGACGCAAGAGAAAACGAACCTCGGCGATGATGGTGGAGAAGAGGTAGGGCGAGGTACGGTAGTACTTCTGATCTCGTTGCATGTAGAACACGGGACGCTCGAAGATAGTGAGCGGCAGTGCCGTGAGGGATCCAAAGGCCCAATAGGCGAGCACGGCAAAGGTCAGGCCCACGCGCGAGTTGATGTCCGACTGGTCGTAGCCAAGACGCAAGAAGAGGGTGCCCAGGATGCAGGCCAGCGCGCACGTCGAGATGATGCGCATGATGTTGGTGGTCTTGTCGCGCCACTCGCGAGTCAGCGCTCGCTTCGTCAACAGCCAGTATTGCCTGCAGAGCCACATAAACGGTGAGGAACGACGTCGACATTAGAAAGCAACTGCTCTGTCGACTACGTACATCGGGATCGAAGTCGGATATTTAGCATCACGAGCGTAGTCGACCAGCTCGATCTTGGCCGGGTGGTCCGCCTTGTGATCTTCGGGATTGGGTGTGAGGTCCTTGTTGGTCTCGCTGATGGTCTCGATGACGTGCTCGTAGTGGGGCGACTTCTTGTAGACCGCCACGAAGTCCTTGGGCTCGAGCCAATCGAAATCTTCGTCGGCCACCGCCGCAAGGCTGTCACTGTCTGCCTCTTGGGCTTCGTCCACGGCACGGTATTTGCTCGGATTGGCGCTCGAGATCGACTCCACGACCTCCTCTGTGTGAGATGAACACACATGGTTAGTGTCGTTTGTTGCCGAGCAATGGAGGCTAGGGCAATCATACGAAGAAACTCGGCAGGGTTGAGCGTGGAACGGCACTTGTAGCCAAGCCGCTCAAAGTAGGGCAGCGCTTCGGCCCGCTTGCCCAGGTAGGCGATCTCGCCGCGCGTGAGAATCATCACGTTGTCGAACAGGTGGAAGGTCTCATAGCTGGGCTGCAGAAGGGACACCATAGCCGTGCCGCCCATGTTCACGATCGTGCGCAGGGCTCGCATCACCTAAGAAAGGTACGAAGCAGTGAGCACCAGTTTTGAACTGATCACCACTCGAGGAAAAGAGCGTACATCATAGGAGGCCGAGGAGTCGAGGCCGGTGGTGGGCTCGTCGAACAGCCACACGCCGGGTGACTTGGTCCATTCAATGCCCACAGTCACGCGCTTCTTCTCGCCACCAGAGACGCCGCGCAGAAGCGCATCGCCGACGATGGTGTCGGCCCTGTGCTTGAGGCCCAGCAGCTGGAGGATGGCCTCCACACGCTCGGCCTTGACGCTGCTCGACACGCCGGGCGGCATCTGGCAGTCAGCGCTGAAACGGAGCGTCTCCTTGACCGTGAGAGTCGCCATGTGGACGTCCTCTTGCTGGATGAAGGCCACGTCGCGGTGGTAGTGCTTTCGCTTGGGCACCTTGCCGTTGAAGGTAAGGCTGCCCTCGACCTTGCCCGCCCGCAGGCGGTTGGCCAGCAGTTTAAGCAGCGAGCTCTTGCCGCAACCGGGAGCGCCGAGGATGAGGGTCATCTCGCCCGGGCGAGCGTAGAAGCTGACGTCGTTGAGGATGGCCACCGGCTGCGGCCTCTTCTCGGGGACCAGTCGGTTGAACTGATTGGCGAACAGGGAGAGCACGTCTCGGTGGTGCGACGTTGGCGCTGGGGCTCGAACGCTGAGAGTGAGGTGGCTGACTGCGGCAAAGATAGGCTTGAAGTTGGGGTTGACAACTTTGCGCGTCTCCTTGATGTAGTCACTGAAGAGCACGGTGCCCTTGTCGGGCAGAGTCAGGCGAGGCTCCTCGCCAACCTGTGAGCGGCAATGTGAGTTTCAAGCGCATCGAGAGAGATCTGGAGTGACCAGGAGCAACGTACCGACTCATCATCGTCGTTCGACAAGTCAGCTCGGTCAAAGGAGTGAGTGCTCTCTTCATCAATGCCTTCAGCGTCAGTTTCAAGGGGTATGTTGTGGAGGTCCATGGCGTCTTCTTCCATGTGAGGTTGTTTATGGAACACAGCAGGTGTTGTGTGTTGCGGTCGTTGAGTGAATGTTGAAAAGGAGTGGCCGGACTCACCCGCTTTTGTACTGTGGATATCTGCGGTTAGGAAAAATATTTAATTCCCATTGGCGGAAACGCATCATTCCCGAATGGGGAGCCAATGAGGGAAAATTGTTTGCCGCCCTTAGGGCGAAAGATTGCAGTGCACCCCGCCAGTTGGATGACGCTCGCTAAACTTGAATAATGCGGTTCGTATTTCGGCGTCCGAGACCTCCGCTTCGGCGCCGAAATGAGAAAGCCGCGGCAGCCGAGCGGGCCGCTGTCATCGGAGAGCCAAATGGTATCGAGTTAAGCCTGCTGGAAAGTGGCCGCCCCATCAAGTAAACGTCCGGGAAAAAGTCCTTCATTCTCGGGTTCCCGAGGGCAAGATCAACAGGAAAAACAGAGAAAGCTCTTGCTGGGCTCCACGACGAAGTTGAGGTTGAGCACGCCCACGAGCGCCGACAGGTAGAGTGCGTCACTTGAGTGAAGTCCAAATCGTTCAGGTAGATCGGCTGCCCGGACCGGCTCACCCTCTTCGTGCGCCCGCAGCAAACCCTCAAACAGCTTGTCGTTGAGCCCAAGAAAGAATCTGCCCGTGGCGCAGTGCAAGCGGCTCATTAGTCAGGCAAGCCTAACGATTCAATTGGAGGGGCAAATGCGCACTTGATCAGCTGCTTCTCGGCGTTGAACGTGTTGCCGTGGGTCGACACGATATCGAGCAGGTAGCGGTAGCGCGCACGATCGCCTTCGGTGACCCGCAAGAGCTGCTCGGCCTCGAGGGTGGGCATGTGGAACTTGTAGGTGGCCACGTAGACGTCGTAGAGGTGGAACTTCTTCTGGAAAATGGCCTCGGTGGTGCAGGCGATGAAGGCCTCCTGCTCCTGCAGCATCTTCATGTCGTTGATGTTGACGTAGAACAGCGGGTTGGCGTCCCAGCGGAACTGGCGCACGCGAGTGGCCGCCAGCAGGTTGGCGCAGTAGACGTGGGCGCAGGTCATCCGCAGCGGCGGCGGCGCGTAGAAGAGGAGGCGCTGTCGCATGAGCACGCTCTTCCAGATGGAGAACACGTTGGGCCCAAAGTGCCGCAGAAAATTGAGAAAATAGCCGTGCGGGATGCGCGACGCGAGCGACGTCGAGGCCAGCGCGGACGCCAGCGAGGAGGAAGAAGAAGCTGATGAAGAAGAAGAGGAAGAGGACGAGTCTTTGGGCAAGACCTGATGCGAGTTGTGAAAGTACTCTACGAGCAGCTGGTGGTCAAACGTTGGCGAGTGGTTGACCGCACTGTGTGTGGCAAGCATCGGTCAGTTGGCCAAGTGCAGCGCTGGGCAACAGCATGCGACGTACTGGACTTGGCCGGACAGGAAGGTGATGTGATGGTGATGGTTGTAGTAGTTGGTGCTGAGCAGGCCGACGGCGCTCATGAGCACGTTTCTGAGTTCGGCGTGGCCCCGCATGAGACGCTTCTCATAGTACGACACGCCGTAGAGGTCGCCCATCTTGAAGTACCTGCAGACGAGACGACAACAACAACATGTACACATGCGCCAACTGAGGATTTCTTCCTTCACCTTCTGGCGCGAGAGGAAGAAGAAGAAGAAGGTACACAATATCAGAGTCGATGTTGTGGGAGCCGCTGGCCAAAGCCTTGAACTCGATGCCGGAGAGGTCCATGTCTTTGGGGTACTGCCACGCGATGACATTGCCTGCCGCCAAGACATCAGCAACTTCATCACCAACCATCAACGTCGCTCTGCTCCCTTCCTACACGAGGCAAGCGAGTGACGCTGTACCTTCATTGACATCAAACCGCACGATGAAGATAGCTTTGATGGAGTTGTCGGTGGCGTCCTGTGCCTCGAGGGCATTGTTGTCAAACTTCTGCTTGTAGTGCTGTACGATGGCCAGCTCGCCCTCGTTGCTGGCACTGTCGCTCGCCCCACTCCGCAGTCCTGCAAACGAGAACGACGACGCAGATGATGACGACGTGGGAGATGAAGAGAGGAAGCTGGCGAAGCCGCCCGACCCGCGTGTAGGTGAAGTCGAGAATGGCGGGGCCGACGAATGCAGGACCGTCATGGGGTACTCGCCCGAGCCGCCCATGTCGTCGTTGAGGCCGAGCTCCTGCTCAAGTTCGGCAAGCCCGCTGCGCACGCGACGGCGCGTGCGCCCGTAATAAGAACAAGAAAATCAAATTCATAAAAACACAAAGGAGCGAGCACGAAAAAGAGAGGGGCGCACTCATCATCGTCCAACTCCCCCAGGAGTGTGTCTATCGAATGTGCAGAGCCCGCACGTTCCATCATCAACGCTAACTAATCAATCGGAAAGAGGGGGAAAAAGGGGGTGGAAAAGAGCATAAGCAAGTTTGAGATTCCGTGGCAGCCAAGTATTTTTGCTTTCTTTACATATTCTGAATTCCATTCACTTCAGTGCACCCAGCGACCACTTCGTTCACAAACAATGAGACGCCCCAGAGCGCGTAGAGAATTGATTGATGGAAGACAAGCCGGTTGCCCACGACGATGCCAGTTGTACTAACTCAGAGAATGTGATGGCTGAGAGTTCTTGCTTATTATTTGGCAACTGGGCCGACCAAGTAGAGTACGAGGAGGCGCAGCTTGCTGCCGCCGGACAGCGGCTCACTCCCACCTGGGACGAACTGATGGCCGAAGCCGCAGCGGAGATGGACATGCGCAGCTCGCCCTCACTTCGCTTCACCTCGAGAACGGCGAAACCCCTTAAGACGCATGTTGGCGACGACTTGGAAGACTACCTGGCCCTCATTCAGGCCTATCCGAAGCGCAGGCTGCCGCCCAAAGCCAAGCGCGGAAAGGCTCCGTGCCTCGTCGACGAAGCCTACCACGCCGCAGCCGTGCGCGCGGCCACGCTGGCCCTGCGCAGATCGCGGACAGCAGCTGCGGCCTCGACGACTGCGGACGCGGTGCCATCCGGCGGCCGCGGGACGAAGCGAAAGACCCGAAGTAGCAGCCTCAACACGGAAACCGACCGAGCCATGGGCGATGCCAAGGCCAAGAAGGGCAGTGCCACGGTACTCCAGCCCCAGCAACAGCGGAAGAAAAGCAAGAAGCCAGCCGGCGGCCAGCAGAAACGTGTGGCCGAGGCGGTGGTGAATGAGGCTGGTCGGAAGCTGTTCGTAGGCGGTATCGTCTTCGCCGACCTGGAGGAGGATAAGGACGCGCAGGAGATGCGGAGCCCTGAGGAGGTCGCCTTGCTGGCCGAAGTACGGCGCGAGATCTTCGTGGAGGTCGTCCTCGGGGCCTTTGGTGAGATCGACAGCATCAAGGCCGACTGGGCGAGCCGCTACTGTCACGTCGTCTATGCCACGCGCGAGGCGGCGGAGGCGGCCTTTGCCGCGCTCAGCGACCACCAGGAGCGGCACCGGCTGTGCGAGGTTGAGGCGGCGGCCGTACTGCGGGCCGAGGGCCTCCCCGAGATTGCCGCACCGGTTCCCAGGTTCTACGTGCGCTGGCCCAAGGACGATCCCATCCGCTCCACCGCCCACCAGCGACGTCCTGTTGTTGAGGCGGAGCCGCCGGCCGACGGTTCACCCTCTGGCTCTACTGACCCAGCGCTCGTCAAAAAGAGCTCCTGGGCGGTCAGCCACCACCGCCACGGGCCGTCGTTACTCGTGCTGGGGCTCCTCTCCCTGTACAGCTGCATTCTACCGTGCGTCGTGGGGCTCGTGGCGTTGCCCCGCCTTGTGTAAAAAGACATTATAAAATACATTATTAATCCTTTTTACGTTCATAATCCGCAAATGAAGGACTCGGACTTACGGCAGGAGACTGCGGACCAACGCGCCACACAAAACCACCCCTCGCGACAAGCGCCTCCGCACGCAAACACAGATCAGGACAGGATGAGCCAGCTGGACGACTTGGATGACCTGATCGCGAGCCTCGACACTTGTACACACTCTCTTTAGACTGTCTTGTTTGATTCATCTTTGGTTGGTTACTGGCGCATCTATCGTAAACAGCCCAATCAAAGACACTCGATTGATATGGTGTTTGTTTCCCTACTGACCGCTCTCTTTGTGGCCTCTTTCTGAGCAGCAGCCAACGCACCTGCCGCTGGAGGTGCCAGTGGGCGACGGGACTCGTTTGATGTGCTGCTCGAGAGCCTCTCTGGCTCGACATCACCAGCTAGCAAGCGTGGCTCCCGTACGTTACCCCCCCCCCTCTTCCTCGCACGAGCCGCTTCGCTTTCGCTCTTTTTGGACGAAAGCGACGGGGCAAGAGGGAGACTCACTTGTCGCTGGAGTCCGATGTCTGATGACCCGTCGTTTGGGCGTACCTGTCGGTCGCAGGTCCGGTCTCGAGGCGCATGTCGCGACGCGCGCCCGGCAACATCGTCCACACCGCGGGCGGGACCGACTCGTACGAGGCCCTGCTCGACAGCCTCACCGGCGAGTCGGCCCCGGCGGCCCCGGCCCCGGCGTCGCCCATCCTCTCGCACCATCAAAACCACCACCAGCCCGCCGGCCATCCGTCGTCGCGCCTGTCTCGTCCGCCCACGAACGCCGCACCGGCTCACCACCCGCACGGCGCCGGCAAGGACGACGACCTGCTCGACCAGCTCCTCGAGTCGCTGGACATCGGCGGCGCTGCTCCGGCGGTCGCTGCGGCGCCGTCGCGGGCGTCGGTGGCGCCTGTGGCGAGCAGCAACCCGCGGCTCTCGACCGTGCCGGCCGGGGCTGGGCAGCCCAACCCGCGCGCGTCGATTCGGCAAGAGGCCGCCGCTGCGTTTGCCGGCGTCGAGGATTCGCTCGACAGCCTCCTCGCCGCCCTCGACGGTCCGTCCCAGCAGCAACAGCAACAGCAGCAGTATCATCACCAGCCGCCCGCCGCTGCGGCGCCAGCGCCGCGTTCCCCGTCGGTCGCTCCCCAGGCGGCGCCGGCAGGCGACTCGGACTTTGACTCGCTGTTGGCCCAGCTGAGCCAGGCCGAGGCGGCGCCGGTGGCGAGCCCGCCCGTGTCGGCGTCGAGGCGCCAGCCCCAGCCGGACATGGCCACCCTGCGCCCGTCATTTGCCCACACGTACGCCGCTCCGTCCAGGATGTGTTTGGGTTGGTTCAGGCTGACGCGTTTTGTGTCGACTCTCCTCCAGCGTGCGCCAGTCGCTGCCGCAGCCGATGCACGCCACGCTCGAAGAGCTCACCCCAGCCGAGTGGGCCGCCGAGCAGTTGGGGTGTGCCCTCCCCCTTGCTTTTTTCCCTGTCGCTTTCGTTCTTTCCTTCGTTCTTTATGCTGACATCATCCCTCGTCAGCCAACCCCCGGCAGAGGCCGCGTCGCGCGCGTCGGTGGCCTATTACCCCGAGCAGAGCCACGACGCGGACGACCACCTGCAGCCCCACTACGCGACGGTGGAGGCGGTCGACCCGCCCGTGCCCCACGGCTACGGCGCCCGTCCGGCCTCCCAGCAGGTCCCCTACCAGCAGCAGCAGCCCCGAGCCAGCGTCGGCTACGGCTCGGGCGGAGCTCCGCCGCTCAGCGGCGGCTACGGGACGCCGCACAGCCCGAGCGGTTCGCCCTACCCGTCAGCCGGCTCGCCCTACCCCTCCAGCGGCCCGGGCTCGGGCGCGGCGCCCTACTCGCCCCAGCAGCAGGCGCGCTTCTCGCAGCAACCGCCGCCGCAGCAGCAGCCCTACCAGCCTCCGCAGCAGCAGCAGCAGATGGGCTACCAGCAGCCTCCGCAGCGACAGAGCTACCAGCAGCCTCCCCCGCAGCAGCAACAACAGGGCTACCCCTACCAGCAGCAACAGCAGCAGCCCTACCAGCCTCCGCAGCAGCAGCAGCAGATGGGCTACCAGCAACCGCCGCAGCGACAGAGCTACCAGCAGCCTCCCCCGCAGCAGCAACAGCCGGGCTATCCCTACCAGCCTCCGCAGCAGCAACAGCCGATGGGCTACCCGCAGCACCAGCAGCCGCAAGGCTATCCGCAGGCCTCGGCCTACCCGAGCGCGGCGCCCCGAGCCTCGCCCCCGGTCGCTCGTCCGACCGAGGAGTTCAACCCCACCGGTGCGTTTTCTCCCTGAAGTCGTCGCAACGAGCTGTTACGGCTGACGCAGGCACACGCAGTGTTCGAGGAGGATTTCAAGCGCGAGGTCAACCTCATGCGCAGGGACCCGCAGGCGTACGCCCGCCTGCTCGAGAGCGAGCGCAGGCCCTACTACCAGGACAAGATCTTTGCCGCGCCCGGTGTGCAGAGGCTCCTCACGCGCGAGGGCGTCCACGCCTGCGACGACGCCATCCACTACCTCATGTCTGTACGTCAACTGGCACACCGCCCGAGCAGCTCGACCTGCGCAGCTTCACCTCGCTCACACTCTCACGTTGCGCGGCGTGCAGTCCTCGCCCATGCCCGAGGTCGAGTTTGATTCGGGCCTCTGCCTCGCGGCCAAGCGTACGTTCCCAATCGCGCCAATTGCGGTCGAGCTCGGAGAAGAGGGCTGACTTGAGGTGGGGCGGCCCCTGCAGAGGCGGTGACGGAGGGCGCGCCCACGGGCAGCACCAACATCTCGTCGCTGAACCACATCCAGGCCTACGGCGTGCTGACCGGCGAGATCTCCGAGCTGTCTAAGTTTGGCGCCCTCTCGGGCCGGGAGATGCTGATGACGTGGCTCATCAGTGACGGCGATGCCTCCCGTCTGCACCGGTACGTCAACGCATTGGCGCCAACGCAGTTGGGAGTGAAGTGCTTAGATGAGGTTCGTGCCTTCATGGACAGGATGGTGGTGACCGACCCCAAGTGGACCAAGATGGGCCTGGCGGCGGCCAAGCACAACTCGGTCTACAAGACTATCGGCCTCGCCACCTTCTGCACGGGCTTCGAGAACAACACGGAGGTGCTTGACAAAATGAGCTCCTTCAACTACATCTGGTCTTGAACGACTGTGCTCCCTCTACGCATGCAATAGTAAAACCCATGAAGCCTCCACATGTATTAGCTCTATTATGTAAACAACACCAAGATTGCACAATGCACACCTTGTGTGATGCCCATTGAACAATGTAAAAGTGCCAGTAAGAGGAGAGCATGCTCGCACGCTGGCGCTCGTTCCCCACCACAGGGATCTCGACTGCAGAGCCACCGAGCGGGAACTGTTGCAGAGTAGGGTGTTAGTGAAGGCGAGGCTATGTGTGAGTGCTTGTGGAAGTACGGTTTATTGTGTAACGCTAGTGAGAATGAACAAAGGTAGAGAATGATTACCTGTTCCTTAAAAGGAACAGGTGCGAGGGTGGTCAGAGGTTGTCGACTCTTGTCGATTCTGGGAGTATGACTCTCAGAACGTCCAGGGGCATCATGTGACTGGCCATCACGATTATCGGCTCCCTGGACACTGGGCTTGTCCAACACAGCCGACGTGATGTCCTCAGGCTGACGTGAGTGCTGTGATATGTTCTGTGTTGCTCTCAGTGGCCACGCCAGACACATGGAAAGGCGTTAACAAATCCATCTTCGTCTGCGCCGCGGACCTGTGGCCTCGTATCATCATCAGCCAATCCTACGCCTGGTTCAACGAAGACGATCTGGTCGCAGAGATGCTCCGGCTGTTGAGCTGGGGAATCGAGCACGGCCTGGTGGAGCGAAGGCCAGACAAGATGGACGTCCTGAGGAGCCAGTGGCTCGTCCACTTGTCTCACACGCTGGAGAAGCAGGCGCATGGAGAGCTCATGGCCGTCCTGCTTGGCCAACTGCTCAGAAAGAGGCCGATGGACAGAGACCACCCATGGACCCGTGGGTGAGAGGAAGCGCTGCCGGCAGCTCATGGAAGCCCTGTTGAGCTATGTGGCAGCCTGCAAGCCACAGTTTAGGCTTCGAGTGGGCGTATCGGCTCTGTTGTTTGGGTACATCACAGTCAATGAAGCTTCATTGTGCCTCACCGGAGCTAAAGAGAGTCTGGTGGGGCTGGTCGATGGATGATGGTGCATCAGATGCGCTCGTCGTTCCATTCAGGAGGGCGCTTGAGCCATGGATGGCACGACTCACCGTGACCGCACCACCCAAGCACATGGAGTCTATCAGGCTCCAGCTGCTGTCGCACTTCGTTGCCGCAGGTTGTTGCAACGTGGCAGAGGGGCCGGGTGTGGTGAACCCACGCCACTTAGTGAACCTGCTGATCAACTGCCGTCAATGGGAGAACGAAGCGCTGCAGGATCACGACCATCCCGTGCTCCGTATTGCTCCATCCCTGAAGGGATTGGCGCAGCTGATCGTTGCCCTGCTCGACATGCCTCGGGATGCCTAGAGCTGCCGATGGACACTGCGCGCTGGTCGAGGCGCAGATCGTGAAGGACCACTTCACCAGGTACCTGGTAAGGAGGAGGAACAACAATGGTGAAGCTGATGACAACATCAGTGATGACGATGTCGAAGAAGTGGTGCAGCGTGCACGTGTTGCCCTGGACTGCTTCATGGACAACATGTTGACTCTTAAAAAAAAAAATAATTTAAAAAAATAAACGCTTGAGTCTTCTTTTTCTTCAGGGTGTTTATTGGTGGGTGATCAAGTGATGAGGGGTGTGATTACAAAGTATTGACAAAACGTGGTGTTGCTAAATAAACAACAGAGGGTAGAAGGGAGAGAAGAGAGAGAGAGAAGAGAGAGAATAAGAGGTACAAAACACTCACACAAAACTTCTTACAAAGCACTGAAACGCGCACCACCCCACCGCCCGTCGCCGCCACCACCACCCGGCCTGGGCCGCCTGCCTGCCTGCCTGCTAGTAGTACACACTCGAACCACACGCTGATGGTGGCGTGTGCGTCGGTGGGTGTTCCGTGAAAGCTTGTCTCGTCTTCCCGGGGAGAAGAGCCCGCGCTGATGTCGCGCGCGCTCTTTGGGCCTCTCGGTGCTGGTCCTCTAGTCTTCCTCCTCGCCGCTCCTGATCGTCCTCGCCGCTGCTTCCTCCTCGTCCTCCTTGTCCTTGTCTTCCGGTTAAATTACTCATCGGCGCCGCGCTCCTCGCCCACAAAGTAGTGGAAGATGATGTCGAAGCCCTCCTTGTACACGCTGTAGCCGAAGCCCTTCATGAGGTACTGGTACTCGGCGTAGGCCGGGCCATCCGAGCCCAGCGCGCCCTCGAACGCGGCGAGGTCGTCCTTGTTGGCGCCCGTGACGTCGCACAGTGTGAGCACGTTGTCCGTCGTCGGGTTGGGCTGGAGTACGCCCAGGCGCACGAAGCCCTCCGATGACGTCACGATCGAGAGGTTCAGCGGGGTGACGCTCGAGTTCTTGAGCACTTCGAGCGCGTCGTCGGGCATCTTGGGGAAGCCAAAGCACTCGAACGCGTCGAGCGCCTGCGCGAGCTGGTCCTGGAACGTCGCGCCTGTGGTGTGGACGAGTTGTCAGATGAATGGCCCGTTTCAAAAAATTAGCGAAAAGCGGAAATTAAAAAAAGCGCGATCCGAAGAAAAAAAGAGAGGAGAAGAGGAAGTGGCTTTGGGGGAGGGGGGGGAGCAGGACGAACCAGGCAGCTTGACTCGGAGCTCGGTCTGGCGAGGAGGAGCGGCGCCCATGTCGCGGCCCACGCTGTAGACCTTGTCGATGCCGTGCTTGGTGCCCCACTCCTTGACCTTGATGGAAGGCTCGCCGGCGTCGGCAGCCTCGAGGGCGAGGCTGAGAGGGATTTCGACGGGGAAGTACCAGCCGCCGTCCATGCCGCCCTTACCCGACATG
>NAVB01001646.1:0-37752 GCA_002179805.1 Acanthamoeba lenticulata | reverse complement strand
ACCCCCCCCCCATGTGGCCAAGCAAGCTTCCCGTACTTTTTTCTTTTGATTTTATTTACATACAAAGCCAAGTGCACCGATCAAAGGGGCAACGCAAACGGGCTTCCTCAGGGCACGACGATCGCGAGGAGCGCGGCGAGGACGTCGGTGATGGAGATGACCCTGCTCGGTCGCCCGTCGGCAGCCACAATAAAGAGGCGGTGGACGCGGCCACCCACGAGGCGCTCGATGGCGTCGCCCAAGGTCTCGTCGTCGGAGAGCGTCACGAGAGGCTTCTTCGTGGCGTCCCAAAAGTCCTTTAACGGCACCAGCAGCACGTCTGCTCAAGCCAAGGGGGTCAGCCATGCTCTCGGGGTCGGCCATACAGCGAAGGGCAACGAAGGGAGAAGGGCGCACCGGTGTTCTTGGCCGCGTACTTGAGGTCCCACGTGCTGATGCTGCCATAGAGGCGGCCCTCCGGGTCGACGATGGCCGTGCCGGAGATCTGCTCGCGATCCATGAGAGCGAGCGCCGACAGCGCGTTCTCGGTGTAGACGACCGTCTTGGGCTCGCTGCCAATCTTGAGGCTGCCCACCTTTCGGTCCAGCGCGCCAGCCCACTTGTTCTTCTGTTGAAAGCCATGACCCAACCACCACATGAGCGAGAATCCTCCAGCTTCGTGGCGTAAGAGGAAATGGAGAGGTACATTGCGGACGAGGAACTGCAGGATGCACATCTGGCTGACCATCTTCACCACGTTGGCGGGCCCGTCCTGGACGACCGCCAGGCGATGAAGACCTGACTCGAACGCCTGGTGTACACTGGCTGGGTCAGTGCCTTCTTCCTCTACTCCATATCTTGGCGAAGGGGACGACTTACCTTGAGGACGTCGATAATGGACGCGTCATACGAGACGCGAGCAAATGGGTTTGCCTTCGACAGATCTGTCACAAGGGGATGGTGAGCTTAGGGGAGGAAAAAACATAACGAGTAGGTGAAGACTTACTGAGAATGCTCTGAACGTTGAGACCCTTCTGAAGGTCGAGGTCCTGCAACGAGGCAGTGCCTTCACCATGTATGAGCAATACGTATCCAACAAAGTCTTTGATGTCTACCAGACCGATGAACTCCCCCGAGGCGGCGTCTTTGACCGGCGCCCCAAGAACGCCCTTGTTGATGAGAGTCTGGACGACGCCAATACGAACACGTTAGGGAGGCTCTGAAAGACTAGTGCTAGTAGCGGTGAGAAGTACGTACTTGGAAACTGCCCTCGATAGTGTCGGTCGCGTTGAGGAACACGAGCTCTTGGTTACGCAGCTCGTCCATATCAGCCAGCGTGGTAGCGTCCAGGAAGCCTCTCAGTGCTCTTGTTGTTTCCATTGTCTTGGTGTTTGTCTAGGAAGGGCCTTGTGCTTGTGTTTCAAGGACAGGGTAGAGTGATGGCAGGCGTGCGCTGGGGTTGGTCCGTGCAGCGGGGAAGAGGGATGATATTTGTAGCACCAACGGGAAATGTGGCGCAGAATTGGCTGAACAATGAGCGAACAGTGCTGGACCTCTTCCAGTACTGAACCTTCTTGTCGACCAGTGAAGAAGACGAAGGCAAAAAGGGAAGGAAAAGGGTGTGGTGCGAGTAGCGCGTGCGTGATTATTTACACAGTGGGTGGTGGCCAAAAACATCAGCTCGATGAAGAGGATGAAGAAGAAGAGGAAGAGTTGAGAAGAGCATCTGCCCGCCGGAGGCTTAGAGAGGAGACGTTCACGCGTTGGCCTCGGCCAGTCGTGAAGCCTACCTCGAAACGGGCACTTCCCTCCGTGTGCGGCCTACCGGTTCCCACCTCACTCCAGCGCAACGTGTCCTCGGTCTCATCTGCGACGCGTGACTGCCCCGTATCCGGTCCGATTAAAGACAGACCTTGCCTTCATTTTCGTCAGCGGAGAGCAACGTACGCGCTTGGCATAGGTCAGGTTGGAGGAAGTAGAAAGATGGTCGGTGTTGGTGGTGCACATAGATAAGTGCGTCC
Organism: Acanthamoeba lenticulata; assembly: GCA_002179805.1. Lineage (NCBI taxonomy): Eukaryota > Discosea > Longamoebia > Acanthamoebidae > Acanthamoeba > Acanthamoeba lenticulata. The sequence goes on along the minus strand of NAVB01001646.1, from coordinate 35,752 downwards.
GCTTTTCGGATTGTTCAATGGTCTGTAACTAAAAGAGGGGGGGAGGTATTAGACCACAAAGACGGACTGCTCAAAAAGTCTCACGAACCGTAACGATTTCCATTCTTATGGTGTTGATTGTCTTCTACTACTTGCCGCTGTTCCAAATTGAAGCTTTAATTCTTCATCTTTAAATTTGTTTTTTTTCCTCTGATTTCCAGGAATGAGAAAATAGCAAAATTTTACGCAGAAGCCTCAGTCGTCATCGTCGTCCTCTTCGTCGTCTTCATCAATAGGCACACGTGGGCCGGTGACCGTAAAGAACTGGTAGGCCAGCCAGTGGTAGTTCTTTTCCCACAGACCGCGGCTTTCGAGCTCCTCCAACAGCACCTCCTTGCACGACCGCTCCATGATCTCCTCAAACTGGCGCATTGGAAGAAGAAACGAGAGATGGTGAGCCTTGCCCCCAAACAAAAGAAGAACAACCCAAATGGCCACCATGGTGGTGCAGTGGTTGGCATACCCGATCCTCGAGCTGATGCGCAAGTGGCGGATCGAGGACGGTTACGTTGGCCTCCAGGTTGCGGGAGCTCCAGGCATCGAGATTGAACGACCCCACGTAGGAGTAGATGCCATCGATGGTGGCCATCTTGGCGTGCAGCTTCTTGTCCCACATCTCATAGATCTTGATTCCTCGCTTCAAGAACGATGAGTAGATGTGTTGCTGCGCTGCCCTGTATGTTCATAGGATGGCAATGATGCGATGTGTGAGTCGTGCAGACGTCCCAGCCAAGACACTCATGAGTCATGGAGGAGGTCTACCTGATGAAGGGAATGTCGCTGTCGCCGGCCGTGATGATCCGCACGTCGGTGCCGTTGCGTGCGGCTTGAATAATGGCTCTCTGTATACGCGGATACCCTAGATCAGCGCCGTTGTGACAACAGCCGCGCGACTACGCGCGCAAGGTGGTACCTTGATGTTGCGCGGGGGAAGAAAATAGGGCGACGAGAGGTAACACGTGTCCGTGGCCGATCGTAGAGCCAACCGCAGGGCCTTTTGCACGTCCCTCCGCTGCCGTCGAATATTGGATTGCAATACCTGCCCACAAACCGGCCAAGTCCCACGAGACCTGGGTTTCAGTGCAACGCCCAAGCAAGGACTGTCCTTCATGAACACTTCACAAACCTGCACAAAAACGCCATCGGAAACGGGAGGCACGGCTGGTCGTCGCTCGATGAGCTGCTCGACCCTGTTGATCTCCCTTTTGTGTCCGAAGGTGGGTGAAGGAGGAGCGTGAGTCCCAAGAAGATGAACACACTCATGAGTGCACACGAAACCGTGCAATGTGGCGTGGTGTAAAGAAAAAGGGAAGGGAGGTCGCACTCGGGCTCGATGTGTTCCTGGTTGGCGATCAAGGAGTTGAGGAACACGGTTTCCAGGTCCTGGACGGCTGGGCCCTCCATCTTGACGTGCGTGTCGCTAAACGTTTCTATCTCGGCCGTGCTCCCGCGTGAGGCGCCGGAAGACGGCGGAAGATGATAGTGACAACAAAAAGAAAAGGTCTAGACGTACCTTTGCCAAAGGTTTTCGGGCCAGCATAGTCTTCCGACACGTTCATGCCACCTACAAATGGATTAACTTAAAAATACACATAAATAAATAAAGCGTGTAGAATGATGCACTTTACCGCAGTAGCCGTGGTCGTCAACGATGAGGAGCTTCTGATGGTTACGGAAGGGTCCGTGCCGCCAGCTCTGCCACCGGGACACACGCACGGGTCCAAACTCAAGACATGCTAGCGAGGCACCAACACGACACACACTCGCCAAGGTGAGCCGATATGAGGCACAATGGCGCGGGCAGACAGGTGGGCAAGAGGAGGTGTACAGGCGCCAGCCCGGCGAAGAGGTGCGAGGAAGTCGCTGTAGACACTGCGGGATCCGATGGAGTCATAGAGGAGGACGACATCACAGCCGCGACGCTTGGCCTGAGTGAGCAACTCCACAGTACGCTTGCCCACGCGGTCGGGCTCTATCGTGTAGGCCGACCACCAAACCTTCTCTCTTGCCTTGACAAGGCAACAAATTTCAATAATCATCCATCAATAAGAGCGCTGAGAGGGAGGATCGGAGGGCTTCAAAGGGAGGGAGGAGTACTTTTTGAATGGAGTCCCATTTGGCACCGAATGCGTCATCTCCATGCGTGTAAAGGGTGATCTTGTTGCCATCAGAGTGTCCACCCAGGGGCAGGAGAGTTTGCAGGGTGGGCTGCCACCGCTGCGACACCATTTCCCATAAATTGGCCGCACGGTGCCAGCGCTGCGCCAGATAGGGTGAAAACACCCGTCTGACTTTGTCAGCGATCTCTTTCTCGCTCATATCGTTGGTGCAGCACTGTGCCGGCCACAAACCAACCCTCTTCCAGACCGCGAGTGCAAGGCCCTTCTTTGTCCAGACAGAAAGAGAAAACAGAAGATATCTGTCACGAACAAAGACTGCTGAAATTCAAGGAATACACGGACTTCCCTGCTCGGCATTCTCGTTCCCCAGAGTCAATGTCATCTACATAACGTACATAAAGCCAAGCGCTGATGGATACGGCCATACTGCGCAGAAAGCACCGCTTCCCATCCGAACAGCGAAGTTAAGCTGCGCCAGGCGGTGTTAGTACTGGGGTGGGCGACCACCCGGGAATCCACCGTGTCGTATCCTTTTGGCTCCCCTCTTTGCTTCATCAATACTCGTATCCTCTTCCTTTTGTCTCTGGCTTCCTCCCAGAAGCATCTTTCCATGTTAATCAATTGCCCTGCGCATGAACGCGCGCTCTGTGCTCTTGCCCACACTATCCTTTGCTCGTTTAGCTCACTGCCAACGAATGAGTCAAAAATAGTACACTTTACACTTACGGATGTCACGACCAGCCCTTGATCGACTTGTACTCGACCATGGTCTTCAGCCGTGCGCCAAGACCGTTATCGATGTACACTGTGTCACCTCGAATGACCATCGCCCTGGCCGAGGCAACTTATTTGTGAGCAACACACGCCCACATTCACTGAGTGCAGAGAGAGGGGCATTACCTCTTGGGCCCAATGGAGATGATGAGGATCCGAGTGCTGGGCTTGTACGAACTCAGAGACTTGCCATGAGCAAAGGCCTTGAGGTTCTTTATAACTATTCCCGCGTGGATCTCGGCGTTCTGCATGTGTTCGTCAGCGTTGGGCAGCGGTGGGAGACCAACCACTCCTGGCCGGCAGCAATCAACTTTCGTACCTGGGCGAGCTTGTCTTCGGGTATGTCGGCCACATCGCCTAGCGCAAAGATGTTGGGGTGGCCCTCCACCTGGAAGTGTTCGTTGACCTTGATGTGACCGGTCTCCGAGAGCAGGTCGGCGCACCCGGCCCGAAGGAATTCAGTGTTGGGCACGAAGCCCACGCAGAAGTAGGCCACGTCGGCCTTGATACGTTCACCCTACGTGCATGGGTACCCCCAACGGGGAATGCGGTGAGGGGAGAGCTCTCAGCGGGATGCGCTTCGACGCTTGAGTCGTACCTCGCTGGTGACCAAACAGTCGTCATCAATATCGATAACCTTCTGATCCTTGACAACACGCACGTTGGCCGTGGCGTTGAAGAATTTCTTGACGCTTTGGTGCGCGCCCTTGCAGTATCGATGGAGCATCTTTTTTCCCGAGTAGACCACCGTGACTTGCTTATCTGTGTCGGCGACGTGAGCCACACAGGCCAGAGGTGGTCTTGCCTCTTTTACTCGTAATGAGGGCACACGAACGCACCAGGGAGGTAGTGTATGATCTCACCAGCAAGCTCGATCCCCACCGGCCCCGCTCCTATAATGGCCACGGATTTGGCCTTTGATAGCCGCTCGTAGTTTCTGTTGTTCACCCCCCAAAGCGCGAGGGATTCATCAGCCAAGACTGCAATCGGCAGGATGATTTAGTGTTTGTACTCTCGCAGGCGCGCCGGGCTGAGCGGGTCGACGACAACGACTTTGCCGTTGCCAGCGACAGGGAGCTGATAGCGCGATCCCGTGCAGAGTACAAGGTAATCGTAGGGAAGGGCCCCGTGTGTTTTGAGCTCAATGGTGTTTGCTTCTCTGTTCACGCCAACGACTTCGTCTGCAAGCACAGTGCCGTGCTGGAGGTACTGCCAACATCAACCCATCAACCACCAGCCGCTGCGTGTGAGCGAGTGTGAGCCATCCCTGCGCCTTTTTGAAGTGGAGCGTACACTGCTGTGTGGCGTGGTGATCTTGTCCAGATGGTCGATATTGCACAGACATGCCGGCAGGGAGAGCGTACATAGAAAGTGGTCCTTGGTGTCCACCAACGTCACGTGGAAGGATGACTGCAGCTTGCGAGCCACCTTGCGCCCGGCAAAACCTCCGCCCACCACCACCACGCGCCGCTGGCGCTCGCTGAATCGGTAGAGTGCGCCTTCCTCCTGTGTTCGTGATGCCACCGCCACGAGCACCACCGCTCAGGAGGTCAAAATCATCACACGAGTCGAGTGTGTGTGTGTGTTACTGCGTACCAATGCTGTGCGATTCTCTTTCGCCGTTGGGACAATGGTGCCCGCGTCGCACAGGCGCTGGGCAAGCTCTATGGCTTTTTCGCGGCTCGTGTTTGGCCAGTTGTGCGCCAGCCACTCGACCGCCTCCGCGCCTGAGGCAAAACGACGCGGTGGTGAACAAGAGGGCAGCTTGAAGGGCCACATAAGGGCGGGGGAGGCTAATACCGGTAAAGGAGTCGTGTAGAGTGCGGAGCAAGCCTTCACGATGGCCTCGGACAGGGAAGCCGGTCCCGGGCCGCCGCACGGCTGCCACCAACCTCGTCCACTCATCTAAGGGCGTCCCCGCCGGCGTCTCCGGCGTCTCCGGCGCCTCCTCTTCTCCGTCCGCCTCTTTTCGTGCTGGCTCAAGCTCAGCTTCCTTCTCCATCTCCGGTGAGGCCAGTACAATATACTCAGTGAAAGAAAATAGCCGATATAAAAAGAAATAATCCATCATGAAAACCCCCATTTTCCACCATCGCGACAGCTAATTTCTTGGCGGAAGGCCTGGGTCGTCATAGAGACCTCTAATGCCGCAAAATTGTTGGGCTATTAATCAATTACTCTTTGCCAATAATAGAGGGCCAATTAATAGGGCACAATCTCCGTCGTTGTCGTCAGTATACGAGGTGTGAGCCCAACCAGAAGAAAGAAGCCCGAAACAGCCAAGCGAACAAGAGGAGACGGGAGCGTGCACGGTTGTAGGGCGTCATTATCGTCACGAGGCCCGTGTACGCGCATACGCACACCTGCGCGCCATCAGTGCAAAGAGCCAAAAGGCGCAGACAGAAAAGGGAGCAGCGTACCGCAGAGGAAACACACAAACACTCGAAACCTCACACAGCCCCGAGCGCAACAAACAAACGCCCACCATGCGGGGACAGTCATCCAGGGCCTTCGAACAGCAAGGCGCCTTTTTCAGGCCCATTATGGAAGACGATGACGACACCTGCTCTTCATCGTCGCCCTCGGCAGGGTCTTCGCCTGTCTCTTTTTGGCCCTCATCGACCACTACTCGATGCATGCAGAGCGAAGAAGATAAGGTTTTGGCTCTCTATGACCAGGCCGCCAAGGACCGCGAGCGAATGAAGCTCATCAAAGAACTAATCCTCTCGGAGCAAGACTATGTCAAAGATCTAGAGGCCATCAACTCCGTACGTCCCCTTACCTCACACGCCCCCCCTTCCTTCTCGCACGACTTCTCTTTGTTCTTTTCCGCGGGCGTGAGCTCTAATTTATGTCGACTTGGTGTCGTGACTGCCCAACAACAGTTGTTCTTGCAGCCTTTGCGCAAGCGGCGCATCGTGCCCGAAGCCGATGTGGGTCTCCTCTTCTCGACTCTACCAGCCATTAGCTCCCTCAACAAGGCCCTCCTGGGCGTGGTGGCCAAGCGCTTCGCCGACGCTGAGGAGCGAAACCGAAGTGTAGACGCCATGGTCTCCTCCTACGTGCAGAGCAAGAGCAGCAGCGCGGGCGCTGGGAACCCCTTCAGGACAGCCCGCGGCCTGGCCACGCTGGCCAACTGCAAGCGCGAAGAGTGCCTCATTGCCGACGCCTTCGAGCAGATGGCCAGCTACCTCAAGGTCTACACCATCTACGCCACGCGCTACGTGGACGCGATGGCTGTCATTCGGCGGCACAAAGCAGCCAACCCGGCTTTCTACGAGTTCCTCGAGGAGGTGAAGGGCGCCCCGGAGTGCCGCGGGCGCGACATGAAGACCCTCATGCTTCGGCCCGTCGAGCGCCTATGCCAGTACATCACCATCCTCGACGACCTCGTCCGGGTCACCCCGCACACGCACGGCGATTACGCGCTGCTCGCACAGACCGCCGCCAAGGTCAAGGAGTCGGCCAGCGCCGCCGAGGAGTCACTGATGAGCAACCAGCTCGCCGCCCGCGAGGACGACACCATCGCGCCCGCAGCTGCGGCGGAAGAGACGCGCAACGGAAGCGGCGTTCGACGGCGGAAGGTGAGCGTGGTGGAGGACGCCCGCCTCGAGCGAAGGCGCGACAGTCTGGCCCACCTGCCTGGCCTGGTTGAGACGTCGGTGACGGCGACGGCGGTGGCCGAGTCCTCCAACAAGGACGTCGGCGCCAGCCGACAACTCAAGAGCTGGCGACGCAGCTTGGCCCGCTTTACGACCCTCTCCAGCAGCCATACCTCCCAGCAGCGGTCCTTCTCCGTCGGCGATGGCAGCGCGATGGCTGGCGGCGAGTCGCTGCTGGCCCTCCTCGAGCGCGAGAAGCAAGCCGGAGGAAGCAGCGTGGCCGGAGCGCCTCGCAGCCTCAAGCGCGGCGGCTCGCTCACCAACACGACGTCGGCCGGCGGCGCCCCTAAGCGAGTGCAGCCTCGACGGACCAACTCTGCAGCTGCCCTCTGCCGGTACGAGAGCGCCACCGGGGCGACCTTCAAGGGCAACCTCGTCTGTTGAACGAAAGCCCCCCCCCCAGCTTTCCGCGGTTGCACGCCCGGTCCTGGGAACCTTGCGCCTCCTCGCGAGCGCCTTCTTCTTCTGCACAGGGCCTCTGTTTTTGGGCTGTGGTCCTCGAGGAGTTGGTTGTACAAAACGAATTCACCCGAAAAAAAACAACAATTAATATTAACGATCATAATAAAACATAAAAATTTCATGAATTCTATTTGGTTGTAGTAAATAAAGCAGGATCTCGCTGAAGAAACACGTGATGGCCTTAGTCAGCGAAGAGTGAGACAATCGTATCTAATCGCTCCCGCTTCTTGTCATCCGGCGAGGCGAGCGCGCCAGCAACCAAGGATGCCTTCTTTTCCTGCAGTTGAAGGATCTTCTCCTCCACCGTCCCCTGGACCACCACCCGTTGAGCAGGTTCCCCAAACAAAAACCAACATCTCATTCTCGTATGCTCCTCAGCTCCCGCAAAAACGCAAAGAGGAAGAAAAGCGTACCTGGACGACAAACTTCTTGACGCACACGCGCCGCTTCTGGCCGATGCGGTGTACCCTGTCAATGGCCTGTTCCTCTGCGCTGGGGTTCCACCACGGATCGAGCAGGTAGACGTGTGACGCGCACGTCAGGTTCAGGCCCAGCCCTATTCGGCCCCCGCGCGCAAGTCAACACATTAGTTGTCCTCCACGGCGCGTAGCCACGATCACGCACACGGCGACGATTTCGAGAGAGGAGGGGAGGGGAGTGGTCTCTTCGCACCGCCGGCCTTGAGCGAGATGAGCATCACCTTGGCGCTGGGGTCCTCGTAGAAGCTGGCGACCACCCGCTCGCGCTCTACGGCCGACATGGAGCCGTCCAGCCGCAGGAACCTGTTGCGCGGCCTCGCGGTCGATTTGAGGCCTCGCCGCCTGGCGGCTGGTCCCGCAGAGGCGCCGTAGCCGGCCTTCTTGAGAGCGATCTCGACGAGGTCCAGCGTGGAAGTCCACTGCGAAAAGATCACGCTCTTGATCAACGGGTCCTGTGGTGCATCGGCCACGGCCGTCAACACAAACGATGAGGGCCAGTGAGAAAGCACTCGACATGGGCGAGACGAGGCGTACCTCGCCCTCGACGCGCTCGAGGTCATCAACGAGGGCGCGGAACTTGGTGGAGGGCCGCCACTGCTCCTCGGGCTGGAGGTTGATGATCTGCTGCGGGACGGGCACGTGTCGGACGTCCCCGTAGCTCATCTCCTTCCGGCACGTCGGGCACGGCGCTAGTTCGCCGCCCAAACCACAACAACGTGTGTCAACAACAGCGAACGGGGACTCGTCCGGATGAGGAAGCTGTGTGAGGGGAAGGTCAATACCGGTTCGTGAGTTCTTTGGCCGGGCATCGCCCGGCTGCGGCCGGCCGAGGAAGACGCCCTCGATGCACTCGCGGCAGAAGAGGTGCCCGCACGGCGTGACGGACGGCTGCGCGATGGTGTCGGCCAGACAGATCGCACACCCGAGCTCTGCACGCATGACACCGCCACGGGCGCCATTCTTAAGCAGCAGTCCTGCACCGTCATCGGCGCGTTGATCGTGCGCCATGGCCTAGCCCAGGACGTACCGTCGTCGGCATCGGGCAGGGGCGGGTCGTCTGCGTCAGCCGCCTCCTCCTTCTTGTCGGCAGGCTTGTTGACGGTGGCCAGCAGCTTGGAGCGGAGACTCTGGAAGTAGGACGAGCTCCCGGCGTTCTCAAAGAACTTGGACTCGAGGAAGGACTCAAAGTCTTGCGCCGTCTGCGGTGGTGCTCGTCAGCCCTAGCCAAGGCAGGGCGAGACGAGGGGAGAGGAAGGACCTTCTGGCGGCTCTTGTTGAGAGACTCGAGGACGAGGAACGGGTGGTTGCAGGCCTGCCGCAGCCGGAGCAGCAGCTCCAGCACCGTGGCGTAGTTCTGCAGCACCGTGCCCGACTTGACAAAGCTGTCGAACTGTTCCAGGCGCGCACACAGAAGCGTGAGTGAGTAGGCGCCCGCACGCAGGTGCCCGGGCGCGGTGTGTCGGCGTGCCTTGATCTTGCTCTGCTGGTAGAGGCCGTTGTAAAAGTCGGCCTCGTCCTCGCTGAACTGGAGGGCGACCGTCTCCACTACTCGAGGCGGAAGCGTGAACTCGTCCTCTTGCTTGTTGGGCTTCTCGGTCAGCCGGGGGCGCTTGCCTCGCGCGTTCCTTCGCCGCCTCGCTCCTTCGCCCTCATCCTCTTCGTATTCGCTGTCGTCATCTTCAACCTCCTCGTGCTCCTCCTCACCTTGCCCGTCGTCGATTTCCGTGAGATCGTCTTCATCGTCTTGCTCTTCGTCGGCCCCTCTTCGTCGCTTTCGTGAGGATTCGACAACCGTTTGCCGTGTGTTGTTGTCCTTTTCCTCCAGTTCCATCGACGTCGAAGACGATGATGTCGATGAAGACGACGACGACGACGACGATGAAGAAGAAGAAGCCGCAGAAAGAACAGCCTTTGTTCGGCGAAGGAGAATGTGGCTCAAGAGATTCTGATTAGGCGAAAGGAGCCCAGGCGGGGCGGAGAAGGGGTCAGCCGACCCTGAGGTACGTGTGTCACACACACCATAGGGGCGACAAGAGGGAAGAGGACGAACCCGGAGCTGCTCAGCAGCGCGCGCGTCGTTGCGCTCGTAGGGCTTGGCGATGACGTTCTTCCACACGCGGTACTCGGAGAAGGGCTCCGCCCGGAGGAAGTGGATCAGCGAGAACAGGTCGTCCAGCTGGTTCTGGATGGGCGTGCCTGCACATTACACGCGGGAGCGCCCCCGGATGAACATGTGCTGCAAGGGTCATGCGCGATAGGGACGCCTTACCGGTCAGGCACCAACGCCGTTCGGACGTAAGCGCAAAGGTGCCCTTGGCCATCAGCGTGTTGCGCGTGCGGATCAAGTGTGCTGCATTCAAGGCGCACGCACATGGCCGCGGTCTGGTGAGCCCTTTCCCGCCCTCTCTCTCTCTCTCTCTCTCTCTTCGTGGAGGGAAAGTGGAGCCGAACCCTCATCGAGGATGACTCGATGCCAGCGCACGGAAAGCAGCTGCAGCGGGCGCTTCTTCAGCGGAGCCTTGGGCTTCTTCGTGCGCTTGGTCGTGGCCTTGTGCTTCTTGTTCTTGTCCGCATCGGGCGAGGCCGCGTCCATCTGCTCGTACTCCTTGGACAGGGTCTGGTGCGAGACGAGTGAGCGTAGCGGTGAGCGGCAAGACGAGACGAAGCTGGCAAGGAAGGGTAATGCCGTACGGCGTAGCTGGTGATCACAATGTCGGCCTCGGCCAGGCGGGCGACGGGGACGTTCCAGCGCTGAGGCCCGTGGTGGAGCACCACATCCAGCGTCCGCGGCTTGGTGTGCTTCTTCACCTCTCCAGCCCACTGGCCGCCCGCCCCACAAAATGCCACGTCAGCACAGCGCCTCCTTAAGGGCGCAAGCGGGAGGAAACGTTGAGGCGCCACGCACCTGATTGAGCACGCTCACGGGCACCACGATCAATGTGGCGTTGGAGTTGTAGAGACCCGACGCGGCATCCTTCTTCCCTGCCGAGGCATTGGTGCCCTTGTTGGTCAGAATCAGGGACAAGCTCTGTGGGTGCAATCATTCATGCGCAAAAGTGAGTCAACGCCAACGACTACGAGGCCCACACAACGGCGGTGATGCGTCACCTGGATGGTTTTGCCCAGGCCCTGGTCGTCGGCCAGAATGCCGCCTCGCGGAGGCGAGGGGCGCGTCGGAAATTCGAGGCTTCAGCGTTGTGAGTTGAGTGCCAGACGGGAATGGGGAAGGCGGTGGCGGGTTGCAGCAGTTACCTGATGGCCTCGTTATAGTCGCTGTAGAAGAAAGCCGTGCCGTCGGGGAAGGTGGCTGGCCGCCACATGGGATGCAGCTCATCGGGATCGCGCTTCTTCGTGTCCTCGGCTGGTTGGGCCTCGTCCTTCTTCCCATCGTTCTCATCGTCGTCCACCACAATCGGGATGGAGCCAGAGAGGGACGATGTCTCGCCCTCCCGTCCGCCATCACCGTCGTCATCGCAGAGGTCGACGACCTCATGACTCGCGTCCAAGTCGACGACCACCACACCCGACGCCTTCTTGGGCGTTTCGGTGGCCGCCACCTCCTTCTCCCGATTCACAAGCCACCACAGGCCCTGCGTCACGCGGGTCAGCAGGGCGATCAAACTCTGATGGCGGCTGGCCAACATACCCGGCGCTGGTGCGGCAGCAGGGAAGACATCAGCTCGGGCGGTGTGGGCAACTCCTGCAGTTGGCCGTCGGCGGCAGCAGAATAGATCGAAGGCAGGCCTTCGTCAGCCTTGGCAGGACCGCGCTCGAGGTCACCGCCGTCGCCGGCGCTCTCGTGCGGGGTGTCCTTCATCCGCATCGAGGCCAAACCGTCCTTTTGGCTGCCCACAAAGGACATCAGGCGGCTCGAGTTGCTGAAGCGGTCGGCCTGTGATTCGAGGGCCTCAAAGAGCTGTGTGAGCGGCTTCTTCTTCAAGAACAGCGTGTCCCTTTTTCGCAAGCGCCCTGCATGCACCCACACCTCGCAGTTAATACGAGACGTCGCCCAGGCTGCATCTCAGCGGGCGAGCTTACCCTTGTTAGGCAAAGTGTCCAACGCAAAGGACTGCGACGGATGCCGCAACGCCTCGCGGCGAACATAAATCTGCAAACTCGATCAGACCGCTTCACCTTATCATCTCCATCCCCCCAAGAAGAAAAAGTGGTATGGGGGCACCTTAAAGAGGACGTTCATGGCGAGGTGCTGACGCTTGGACACGATTCCCATCAGTGCGATGATGTCGCGCTGCAGCAAAGCAGCGAGAAACTGCGCCCGGTTCCCCATGTGGCCCAACACCTGTACATATACACCGGGTCAGGAGGGCCAGCAGTATACGCTGCACCAAAGAGGGAACAGGCGCGTACGAGGCCGGTGTCGGGGTGGCAGGCGACGAGGTGGGCCCCAGACGAGTAGTCCTCTTGCACCTGAAACCGTACGTTGGAACCGAGGGGCAACGGGCGATTGCCGATCAGGGCCACCTCGTACTCGAGGGTGCCCAAATACTTAGGCCAGCCGTCTTTGTCCTGCCTCTGCGCGAGCACCCCACGCGCGAGCGCGGCGTTGAGGCTCCTGTTCCCAACTTCACTCTGCTTCGAAGCACATGACACGTACTACGCTGTTGGCTGTCCAGCTGTCGAGGATCACGACCTCGTTTGCCTCGTCGTCGCCGTCATCGTCTATGACCTGAATCCCTCGTGACGGCGCCACCTGGTAGCCCTCGGCAAAGCCAGTCATGGCGCCTCGAGACTCGACTTCGAAATGTGGGCGCGCTGATGTCGACAAGTGACATCAGGTGAGGTTCCACACGAGGAAAAGGGAGATGGAGACTACTTACGGGCATGGTGTGTGTTGTCCAGTTTAAGTGGCTCGGCCCGCCGCACCATCCACTCGAGACACACGCTGACCGCCTGCGGATAGAGTAGCAGCTACGAGGTGAGAATCATCGCACTATGTCTGGAACGAGATCATGTCTCGAGAAGAGCGTGGCTCTACCTCTTCCACATTGCCGCCACGCATCTCCAAGAATTCTGCAATCTGCCAGTCAGGGAGTTGAGTGCCGATGACCTCTTTCACCAACGCCACCTTCGCTTGCATCTCTGTTATATCAGCGACGGCGGCCGAACTCGTGAGTTCGCCAGCTGGTCATCAAGCCTCGTCTCGAAGGCATACCTTGCGAAATGGCTTGTTCATCAGCTTCATGTTGTCCGTTGTGACGGCCCATCGGTAAGCTGCCTTGCGCTGGCGTTTGGTGGCCTTTTTACATTTTAATTTATATTGTTTGCAAAATAATTCGAGGAACGCAGAAACGAAAAAACGGTACCTGAAGTTGGATGGATGGGCGGAAGTGGCTTGGGCGAAGAAGGAGCGTGGCCAGTAGCTTCGGCGTTGAAATAATGGTTGATCGCCAAGTTCAAATCACCGTCCGCTGCATCTAAAAAATGGCGCAGCTGCACATCGCTCACTGCAGAAGGAGCCAGCCCCAGAATCTCCCTCATCTCCTGGATCTGTCCAGAAAAAGGGGAGGTCGCATCAAGAGCAGGGGAGCTCTTGGCAGCGTGGAAACCCTCCATCTCCTTCTTTTCACTCCACGGACTGGTGCGTTTTTGCTAGCCGCAACGTTTTTTTGCGTGTGTTCAGTTTTCCTTGTCCATTTCACCGTTTGCTCCGTTGGCGCCAGAAGTGGCCGCCTCGGCTTGGGTGTCGTTGGCCCGCAGTTGGAGAGAAGCTGAGAACAACGAAGAAGACGCCTCTTTGTGCGAGGGTCGAGCCAGGACCTTACGGAGCAAAGGCCCCTATGCCACACGAGCGAAGAGAGGCTAGGGTGACGTGACACACACACAACACGCGAAGATGGGAAATGCGATGGACATCGAACAGGGTGGAGAGCGACCAGTGAAGCGGGGCCGCGACACCGATGAGACGCGAGATTTGGACAACAAGGGCATCTATGAGATGAACACCACAAAATTGAAAAAGCAGGATGAACTCCTTGAGATGATTGGGCAAACAGCAGATCGATTGAACGACATTGGAAAAGACTTAGGACGAGAAATCTCAGAGCAGACACCACTCATCGGAAAATTGAAAGGGGGCGTGGAAACGGGTGCTGAGCGGATCACCAAGGCCACGCGACAAGTCAAGGCCCAGGCCGACGCTGGCGCAACTCCTTGGTGCCTGTGGTATTTACCTTCCCTCCCGCTGCCTCGGTTCAACCAAACAAACGCCAGCTGTTTGGTGTGAATGGCCCACTGCTTACACTCGCCTCCACCATAAACACGTGCTCAGGTACACCATCATGGTCCTCTTTTTGGCCCTACTGGTGGTCATCTTTTTAGCCATGCTGTTCTAGAGAGCAGACGCATGGGAGAGCGGAGCTAAGGGGCGGGCGCGCAGCACCACGACTCGTGTGCGGCGTGCCCAATGTAAAGCGGGACACACTATGAAAGAGATAAAGAGCGCGTGTACAAGTACAGTGCATTTCAATTGCGTGATGGTGAGGTTCAAAAACGCCTTTCAATACACCCACCCGCAAGTGCAGCCTCTGATGGAAGAGTGTACATTCACACTTGCAACCAAGAGAGTCGGAGCAAGATGACGCCAGGCGTTAGTCAATGCGACGGCCTGACAACGAGGTGTCAGACCCAGGCTAGTTCACCTTGAGGAACTGCAGGCGCCGAGTTCAATTGAAGCCGCACCATCGCTCCTTGGCTTCGTAGACCCGCTGATGGCAGTCTGTCTGACGGTGTGGGCCATATGTTAAAAGAAATACTTTCGACCAGATAGAAATGCAAGGAAAAAGGCAGTTAACGTCGGCACCAATCGCGGGATTTGGGATAGTATTGCTCTTGCTTCGTTCTTTTGGCGGCTGCCCTTGCGCCCTGTGTTTCACCATCCCACATACAACATGGAGGGCTTTGCTAGCGGCAAGGAAGCGACCGATCTGCGCCGGTGGCAATTAAAGGTCGACGAAGGCCGCCAGGTGTGGCACTACGTCGACGGGGACGAACCCGTACAGCAGTCTTTGACCGACAAGTATGCTCTGGGATTACTCACGGTACGTATCGTCAGTTAGATTCCCAACCTAAAACAAGCAAAACATCAAAATCACATTTTCATTCACCATTCATTTTTTCTTGTGGTTTGGCCGGGCTGATGCTTGTGGCACACACAAAGGATGAAGATATTCCCCCGTCCGCACCGGCGACGACGCCTCTCGGCGCAGCCGAAAAGGCCGTCGCGTTCTATCAGCAAATCCAAAGCGAAGACGGTCACTGGGCCATGGACTATGGCGGCCCCATGTTCCTCATGCCCGGTACTCACCACACGCGCGCAATTTCACTTCCTTGACCTTCCTTCTCCTTCTCATTTCCTTACGGTCCTTCTCGTGACAATCCATCAGGCCTGGTTATCACGTGCCACGTAACGGGCGTGGAGCTGCCTCGGCCGGTGCGGATCGAGATGGTGCGCTACCTGACCAACCTTCAAAACTCTGACGGCGGATGGGGCCTGTACGTTTGCAGCGCTTTCTTCGTGTGCCTGAGCCTTCTTTCTCTCTCGTCCTCTCGGGCTCATCCACAAACACCTATGTGTGGTGGGCATGTCATCACGCACAGTCACATCGAGAGTACGTCGACGATCTTTGGCACAGGCATGAACTACACGGCCATGCGCCTGCTGGGCGTGCCCATGGAGGACGACCGCATGAAGCGCGCCCGTGAGTTCCTCGCCGCCAACGACGGCTGCAAGGGCATCCCCTCGTGGGTGCGCCACTCATGCTACCGCCCGCCTGATCGCGTCGGTCTCGTGGCTGATTCCTTTCCCTCTTCCCATTGTCCTATGGGCCAAATAGGGCAAGTTCTGGCTGGCCGTAATGGGCGTCTACGACTGGGAAGGCCTGCACCCGATCCCGCCCGAGCTTTGGCTGCTGCCCTACGCGCTGCCCTTCCACCCTGGTATGCAGCCCATTCCCCCGGGAGGAGTTGCCCGTGCAGGCGGGCGGGCCGGCCACTCGTCTCATCCATCACCTTTGGGGGGTTTGGTCTCCGCCAGGTCGCTGGTGGTGCCACTGCCGCATGGTGTACCTGCCCATGGGCTACGTCTACGGCCGCCGCATCACGGCGCCCGAGAGCCCCCTTGTGCTCTCCCTCCGCAAGGTGCCGGCTCGCCTCCAACTCTCATGGTTATGCGGCCAAGAGGGCGCACGAACGCTCACGAAGTCTTTTGTCATGCGGAGCAGGAGCTGTACCCCAACGACGACTACGCCACGATCAAGTGGTCGTCGCTTCGCTCGTATGTGTCGCCGCTGGATCTCTACTACCCGCACTCCACCCTCCTCGAGTGCCTCTACTGTACGTTGTTCCCCCGCCCACTCAAGTCTGTCGTGCCCACTTAATTCCCGGAATTGGTATGGCGGGGCCACGCAGTGATTGTGGACAACTACGAGAAGGTGCACAGCTCGTGGCTGCGCGAGAAGTCGGTCCTGCTCACCGCGGAGCATGTCGCCGCAGAGGACAAGTTCACCGACTGGGTGTGCATCGGGCCCGTACGTTGTCGCTTTCGCTCTTTAGCCACGCTCGGAGTCAAATATTCGTTTTCGCGCTTGATGTTCATTCTTTGTTTGGGGGGGGGGACGTCGGATCGTCGATTGCAGGTGAACAAGACCATCAACATGCTGTGCTCGTGGCACTCGCAGGGCCGTGACTCGAAGGAGTTCCAGCGGCACATCGACCGCATGGCCGACTACCTGTGGCTCGCCGAGGACGGCATGAAGATGCAGGGCTACAACGGCAGCCAGCTCTGGGACACGGCCTTCTCGGTGCAGGCCATCATCGAGACCGGCCTGGGCGAGCAGTTCAAGGACTGCCTCCTCAAGGCTTACTCCTACATCGACATCACCCAGGTTCTCCCCTCCCCTCTTCTCCTTTCTCTGAGTGCTTCCAAGAGCTTTTCACCACGAGCGGCGGTCTGACGAGAGGCTGCATGGACGGGAGCAGGTGAGGGAGGACGTGGAGCAGATGGAGTACTTCTACCGCCACATCAGCAAGGGCGCCTGGCCCTTCTCCACGCGCCACCACGGCTGGCCCATCTCTGGTGCGGCTTAGCTCCTCCCCCCTCCCCTTCCCTTTGCTCCTTCCTCGGCTAAGATGACCTCCAGACTGTACGGCCGAGGGCCTCAAGGCGTCGCTCCTCCTCCGCCAGTTCAGGTTCGTCGCACGATACATGGCGAGTTGCTCTCGTCGCTCATCATGATGATGCTCACGCGTGTGGGCTCGTGCTGTTGTGCAGCTGGGTGACCCCGTTCGAGGACCAGCGCTACTTTGATGCCGTGAACGTGATCCTGTCCCTGCAGAACACCGACGGCGGTTGGGCCACCTACGAGCTGCAGCGCGGCCCGGCCTTCCTCGAGTACATCAACCCGGCCGAGGTGTTTGGTACGTCGACGTGTCTCGTGTCTGTTTGGTTCCCCCCTTCCCTCCCTCTCGAGTCGACACGAGGCTCGTGGATTCACCAATCGCACACCAGACGCGATCATGGTGGACTACCCGTACGTGGAATGCACGTCCGCCTGCGTGCAGGCCCTGACCATGTTTGCCCAGCACTTCCCGCGCCACCGCGCAAGCGAGATCTCGTGCGCACTTTGCCTCTCCCGCGTTTGCGCGGTTCTATACTGTGCCTGTCGTGCTTACCCGTCTTCATGCGTCAACAGAACGGCGGTGCAGAAGGCCGTGGAGTTGATCAAGAGCAAGCAGCGCCCTGACGGCAGCTGGTACGGAAGCTGGGGCGTGTGCTTCACCTACGGCACCTGGTTCGGCGTGGAGGGCCTCATGGCCGCCGGCGAGCCCGTCGACAGCCCCTACATCCAGCGGGCGTGCCAGTTCCTCCTCTCCAAGCAGAACGACGAGGGCGGCTGGGGCGAGACCTTTGAGGTAAGAAGCTCATGTGTCTTCAGCGTGAAGGAGTGCTTTAAGGCACTGATTTTGGGGTTGATCGTGGCGCAGTCGTGCTCGACCAAGCAATACGTGCAGAATGAGGAGACTCAGGTGGTCAACACGGCCTGGGCGGTGCTGACGCTCCTCAAGGCCCAGTGGCCCGACCGGAGGCCCGTGGACCGCGCGGTGCAGGTGCTCATCAAGCGGCAGCTGCCCAACGGCAACTGGCCCCAGGAGGACATCAAAGGCGTCTTCAACGCCAACTGCGCCATCAGCTACACGGCCTACAAGAACATCTTCCCCATCTGGGCTCTCGGTGCGGGACCGCCAGGCCTCCTCCTCCTCCTCCTTCTTTCCTAGCTCGTGGCGCCGCTCACTCAAACCTCCGGCCGGCGCAGGTCTCTACGAGCACACCCAGGCGCAGGCCCACAAGGCAGCGAAGCTCTGAGCGCGTGAAGCAAGACTGTGGCCACCGTACTCCGTGCCCGAGCAGTGACAGCCATCACCATTCTTCATACAATAATACAAAAAAACAAAAAGAGAGGCAGTCTTGCACACATACGAGCTCCACCACGAGGTCGTCGCCCGTTGAGACCTCAAAAGGGAGTGCCACGTCACGCACGGCGAGTAAAGTGCATGCACATCCCGCTTGGCTTGAGGGTGATCTCGAGCAGGGCCTTGACCTGGCAGCCGGCAGCGAGCTTGAACTCATAGCAACGCACAAGCGCAGCAATGGCGATTTCCATCTCTTGTGTGGCCATGGCTTGCCCAATGCCTGCAGGCATCAGAGTCAGAGTCTGTTGCTTGAGGCCGAGAAATAGGGAAGGAAGGATGGGGCTGCTCGCGCGACGTACAGTTGCGTGGGCCCATGCTAAAGGGAATGTATTTGGGGTCAGCCGAGCTGATCTGGCCAAAGCGTTCGGGCCGGAACTCAAGCGGCTGCTCCCACAGAGCGGAATCGACAAACATGGGGTAAAAGGGCACCCACACGGTGGTCCCCTTGGGCACCACCGCCCCGCACAGTTCCGTGTCCGACAGCAGTACACGAGCTGTGTGGACGGTGAACCTAAATGATTGTGACTTTGGGCGGTCAAGTCTTGGGCGTACCTGAACCGGTGGGTGCGACTGGGGTGAGGCGCATGGTTTCCTTGATCACGAGGCCCAGCAGCTTGAAACGCTTGAGGTCCTCGGGCGTGGGTCGCGTCCTGTCTCCCATCACCGAGTCGATCTCTTGCCGCAACTCCTCGAGCACAGCCGGGTTGGTGGCCAAATGGTACAGCGCCCAAGCCATGGCTGTGGACAGCGCTGGTGAGGAGGCCGCATGCACGCACAGAGAATTGTCGCGAGACGTACAGTGCGCAGTGGTTTCATGGCCGGCGCTCATGAACACTTCCAGCTCGATGGCGATTTGGTCATCGGACAGCCCCTCGCCAGACTCGCTGTCTTGGCTCTTCATGAGTAGCGTGAGCAGGTCCTTGATCTCCCTCCAGTTTTCCTTTGTCCTCCGCTCGGCGATGGCCTTGTGCGCCACACTTCGCACGAATTTGCTGTACGCAGTCATGCTCCCATGTGAGCACGAAAGATCATAAAAACCAGTCAGCAGCAAAGAGGCGATGTTCGAACGCGTTCTCTTGGAATCGCTTGGCCGCGTTCCAGTTGAGGAAGCGGAGAGGATTGCTGTCCCGCGCTTGAACCTCCTTTAGGTTTTCCTGCAGTGCGACGAGCACGGGCGCCTTGGCGTCGGTCTGCGCATGAAACGACTGGCCATAGATCGTCCTCCCAATAATGTCCTGTGCGGAGAAAGCAAGGTGTTGTGAGCAGGGGTGAAGCAAGCAAGCTTCGTGGAGGAGCAGGAAAGACCAGCGCCAGCTTGCTGAAGAGGTCGTCAGGATCAACAGCAGTGGCCGAGTTGGCCGCGTCAATGCGTTGAAACATAACCTCAACTTCCTCCACCATGATGTCATGCAGCATGCGCACTGATACAAACGAAAAGGCTGGGTTGGCCAGCCTCCTCTGCGCAGCAAACCAGAACCCGCATGAGCGTGATGTGGGATATCAACATGCATGCCGTTCTTGGGGGGGCCACACCTCCCTCTTCCAGAGCTCACCGTCGCCAGAAAAGATGTCCTGCTCGCCTTTGGTTCGCCAGCTGTCATACAGCGGTCCTTTGCTGTACACCATATATTGTGAGCAGCAGTCGCTTACAAGGCGCCGAGAGGAGAGCATACACGTCAGAGCGGAGGGCAGCCTTGCTCGCTTGGGGATCGGTCACCACAACCCCATAGCCTACGTTGGAGAATGGCATTGGCCTACACCATCGGGTCGGGGTCGGGGTCGGGGTCATCGCAAACATGCGGGTCACAAAACAGAAGCACGTACGGGAAAATGAAGATAGGCCCCAGTGAGTCCCGCAGCTGCACGAGGTGCAGGTGCATCTGGTCGCTCATGAATATTTGTGCCGCTTTCCATCTAGAAAGGACTGGCACCCCATCACCCCACCCCGCTGGTCGAGGCTGTGCGCAACGTTGTCCGCTTTGTTAACATGTGCAGCCGCGTGTTTGGGCGTTTTAGAGTTCCGTACCGGCACAACGACATAACGCACAACAAGAAGCAAGACCGCAACCGCGGCTAACAACACCACTTCCCACATGTGGGCACCAGCTGCCTTTTCACTGCGTGGACAGAATTTCCACTAAAAAAAAAAATGATTTTGAAATGAAAATGGGGCTTGAAAATGCATTTGCTGTCATGGAGCCGCAAGTGGCACCAGCTCCGGTGCGTGAAGAAGCTGTGTCTGCCGCTGTGGTGCGGCAGTTTCGCCGCTTACCAAAGCGCGGCAAACCAGTCCAGCGTCAGTGGTATCACACCTTCCTTTCAGGCAACTGCAAGCACCGCCAGCCTCATGGGGGGGGGAGGTCTCCAGGACGGTGCTGGCTGGCGTGGTGATGCGAACCACTTTGAAGAAAGGAGCTTCTTGCACGGAAGATGTTGTGGTGGCTCTTGGCACCGGTACGCTCCACGATCGCCGGCCCTACGCTTGCACTCAAGGCTGAGCCTGGTCGCCACAGGAAACAAGTGCAGCTCACCCAGTAAGATGAGCGAGCATGGGGATGTGGTTAACGACACGCACGCCGAGATCATCGCTCGTCGCGCCTTCATTAGGTGACCCCTTTCTCTTCCCTCCTCACCACCCGATTCTTGCTGACGGTCCAACGCATTCAACGCAATGACCGAACCGCCAGGTTCCTGTGGCATGAACTGCACAAATACGTGACGAAGAAGGGGGAAGAGTCCTCCATCTTCCTTCCGGCAGGAGGAGAGGGTGGGACCTCGGACAGTTCTGATGTCAGCTTGTTCCCCGCGCGTGTGGCGCCGCACATTAGCTTTCACATGTACATCAGCCACACCCCATGTACGTACATCCGAGCCCGACCTACGTGATGAGCGTCTCCCCCATTACGCACATTACCCTCTCGTGCCCCGGATCTGACCATCGGTCTCAGGCGGAGATGCATCCATCTTTCCACTCCAATCTACGGACGGTGATGCGGCATCGACCTCCTCTTCAGCCGAGAGCAAGAAGCGCCCCCGAGAGCCTTGCCTCGAGGGCCAGCCCACTCCTCATCTGCCCCCGCCCTCCAAGAGAGTTAAAAAATCGGACCAGCACGACCCCACGGCCGACAATCAATCGAGCGAGCCCGTGAGTTGCCCGACTGTAAGTGAGGAGGCCGAGGCAAAAGAAGAGGTTCCTGTCCAGCGAACCGGAGCCAAGCCCGTCCTCCGGAGCATCCTGGGGGAACAGGTGCGGTCATCGCCTCGCTGCGTTTGAAACGTGCGGGATCGCCTTACGCCAAGCTGTGGCAGGAGGCGCCACATAGATCCCTTGCCACAGGCGCTCTCCGCACCAAGCCCGGACGTGGCGAGCCCACCTTGTCCATGTCGTGCAGGTGCCGACGTCTCTGCTTAGCCCATACTTGCTGTTTTGAGTTTATCTAACACTTAAAGACGAACGTGACGCGCGGCACAGCGACAAAATGGCTCGATGGAATGTGCTAGGAGTGCAGGGCGCCCTCTTGGCCCACTTCATCGAGCCGATCTACTTGAGCTCCTTCGTTGTTGGAGAACACTTTCACGGCGACGCCCTCCATCGGGCTCTTTTCGGCCGTCTTCAACCTCACCTGCGTATGTGAGCTCCGCACTCTTTGCCTTTGTTCTCGAAGTCTTTTTAAGGTGGCGGGCTAACGGCTCGTAGCGGAAGGCCACCTAGGGCCCATGGGGTATCGCTTGCATAAGCCCGCCATACAGGAGGCGTCCGCGACGTTTGAGTTCAGCAGAGCCCAAGTCATCGACGCTCAGCAATCCTCCCCCACGTGTGCGCTTATCCCTCGCTCTTGTCTTAGGTACGGCCAAACACGCTCGCTGACACCTTTTTTCCCATATGCGGAACAGCCGTCAACTGGTGTCTGTGCGACGGCGATGACAGCGAAGTCGTGCTGGCGACTCTCGGCAAGAAGCAGGGAGCCAACAAAAGGAACTGGGACAACCCCAAGCTCAAGTATTACTCCTGCCGGCCTCCTTCTTTCGATCATCGGCTGGAATCTCACTTTCTCTTACTTTTGCCCATTGACACAGCTCAAGGCTATGCAAGGCGGCCTTTTTTGGGCAGTTCTGGTCGCTGGTGCAACGATCACCGCCGTCGGCCCTCCCTGGAAGCGTGGCTAGGTACTCCAGCACCTTCTTGTACGTCCTTGCTCAGGTGTTTGTCCTGACGTCAGACTTGGACCTCAGGCTGGTCGCTGAGCCAAAGGGCGATGGTGCATCCTACCATGCCTGCAAGCACAGCGCACTCGAGTACAGCGCCAGCCGCGCCGTGTTGCTGGCCCTGCCCTGCTTTCAGGGCTGGATTGTCAACGACTCACGATGGGAGAACTTCACCCTCCCCCCTGATGGCCCGTCGTCCGCAACCTCCCGAGGAAAGACGGACGAGGAACGGCAGTAATCAGTGTCGCTTTTTTCTTTTTCTTTTCCCACTTGTTTTGCTCCGTCGTTCAGCGAGAAAGGGACCATGCGTCATCGTGTCGGGGCGGTTTGTGTTGGCCACGTAGGCGCCCGCAGTGCAAGGACGCCGTTATTTTTGCGGTGAAGAAACACCCAGGTGCCATGCTCCGTGAAGAAGCTGGTCCCGTGCCTCAGCAGCTGCCGCTGGGCGAGGAATTCAGCCGGGAAGATGAAGATGAAGATGAAGAGCACAAGGAAAGTCTTAGCGATGATGACACCATCCAAGGGGGAAACCTGGCAGCGCTCATAGAAGCAATACGCAATTCCGACAGCGGCTTCGATGTGCGAGACCGCACTTACCTCTTCAGCACCTACTCCTCCTGTTTTGTTGGTACCGGCAACACAAACCCCCTCTGCGATGTAGCTCCCATGCCCATAAGTTCATCGCCTCAGACCTCGGCCCTCCCTTCGACGTGCCGTTGTTGCAGGCGCTGAGGCGGTGGACTGGCTCTTGCAAAAGTGGGGCGTGCGCAGCCGGGAGGAAGCGGTGCAGCTGGGTCAGCGACTTCGCAAGGAATGCGTATTTGAGCACGTCAAGGACGTGGCCAAGCCATTCATGGTTCGTTCCATTCCTCTCTGCGCTCTGGCACCCACACCTTGACAACCCAACAACCCGAAGAGGCCAAATAATGGGAGGCCACCACTTTTAATGATAATAAAATATCCGTGCAACATCAGGACGGCTACCACTTCTACCGGTTTACCGAAAAGAAGAAGGTTGTCATCGTGGGAGGCGGGTTCGCGGGCAGCAAAGTGGCCAAGAAACTGCAGGGCGCATTCGATGTCACTTTGGTTGACTCCAAGGATCACTTTTTGTGTGTCGTCTCTCTTCCTTCGTGCGTATGCGACACCAAGCACCTGGCCAAGGTCACATCTCCACACGAGTCGGTACGAACAGCCTCCCCGCTGCAGCCCAGAGATCCGTTAATGGCTTCTCTTTCTCATGTCCTTCCTGTGTTGACCTTTTTTTGTGGGTGGCCAAATTGGTTGTGGTGTGCACAGTATTTGCATTGCAAGGTAGTCGTGGACGAAGTGGTCGACATGCGCAAGCACGAAAGTGCAGTCGTGCTGAAGAAGGGCGGCATTCTACCCTACGACTACCTGGTTCTTTGCACAGGCTCGCGTTATGCGATGCCTGTGGCGAGCAACGATCGGCTGGCCGTCATCAACCCTTTAGTACCCGACACATTGCTCCGGTAAGAAGAATCTCTTTGGCTCTCTCGATCTGTCCTTCTGGAGCTGATGTCTTCTTTTATGTTTTATTAATTGTTCATCATAGGTCGTATGAGACGCTCCAAAAGGCCGCTAGTGTGACGGTCATCGGAGGCGGGCCCGTGGGGATTGAGATAGCAGGTGAGATCGCACACTATTTCCCAGGTAAGCATGCAGCCTCTTTTTTCTCTTTCTCCTGGGCCGCACTCATCATCCTTGCTCTGGTGGTGGTGATGGTGGTGGCGGATAAAACAGAAAAGCGGTTGAACATCATCTACTCGGGCAAAAAAATGCTGGAGCGGTGCTGCAAGGGCGCTCACTGCAGCGTCAAGCACTACTTCAAGCAATTTCCCAACGTCCATATTTACGCTGACCAGAAGGTCGTCGCGACCGAGCAGGACTTTCTGGTCACGAACAAGGTATAGCCTTTTCCGACTGCCTTTCATCACCCCACTACTTTCTCCTCCCACTTTGCCTGAGGAAGGAAGGGCTAATGGTGGCCTTTTTCTTCATGCTGCAGGGTGAGCGCATACCAACGGACATGGCCTACTGCTGTGTGGGATTTATCCCCAACACGGATTTCATGAAGGCCAACTTTGCTGAGCTTCTGTCGGATCGCGGTCACATCAAAGTGAATCAACATTTGCAGGTGCGTTAACTGTTGACTACACGTTGTAGTGCACGCAGCTCACGGTGGACGCGTGCAGGCAGTCGATTACCCCAATATTTTCGCTTTGGGTGACGTAGCTGACATCAACGAGGAGAAGCTTGCGCAGGTTAGTCAAATCCTCCGTTTGTGTGTAACCACCAACAAAGTTGACCTTGCTGGAGTAATAGAATGCGGAGAAGCACGCTGACGTGGTCGCCAAGAATATTCGAGCCATGGAAATAGGACCGTGCGCCACAATGCACACCTACACCCCAGGCACGCGCATTCTCATCATCTCCCTTGGACCCAAACGGTACGTGAACCACTGGCCTTCCTTCTGTCTGTATCATGATTGATTGGGATGTGCAAGAAGACTTATCCCTCGAGATACGGCAACAGGGCACTTCTTGTGCGGGGCGATCGCGTCTACCTCGACAGCTCCCTTGCCTCCAAGGTCAAGTCGTTGGTAGAGTTTCGCATCATGCGCGGCCTCTAACAATCTCTCAGGGTTTCTTTTCTCTTTGCGTGTCTGCGGGACAGTGTTCTGTACAGCTTGTTATTATTTATTTTGGTGCTTCCACAGGAAAAAAAGCTTTCCTCATTCTTTCTCCGAAGGGAGTTTCTTCTCCATTTTTATTTTTTTTAAATCTTTTGTTCCGGTTTCTGTTCTCTCCGGCCTCAACTGATTGTTGTGCGAGCCCGGTCCCTGGCAGCGTAAGATCCGGAAGACAAAACAGCAGCTTATACGTTGCAGCCATGTCAACATCAGTCCGTGGACAAAATCAGGTACATTTATCAGTTGAGAATTTAATTTTCATAAATTGAATCGCATGTTGAGCGATTTGGCTGTGTGCATGGCTTTGTGGGGGAATTTACGTAAACTGACACAAAACAAAAACGAAGGGCAAGCGAAAGCGAAGGGCAGAGCCAAAGAAAGCGCCAGCAACTGTTGCGCCCGCTGGTGGAAAGAACGCTTCCAGTCAGGTAGTGAAGAAGGTTAAGTTGGAGAATGGGGCTGCCTTTGGTAAAAAGTCTGCCGGCTCGCCCAAAGCGAGGCCGCCATCACGGAAGAGACCGCAGTCAGCCGACGCTACCATAGAAGTGGACGACAAGGAAGATGAGATGACCATCTCAAAGGTGAAAGATGAGGAAGAAGATCAGAACAACGAAGATGAGGGCGACTTTGTGGAAGGAGAGGAGGAAGAGGCGGCCGAAGAAGAAGCCGAGGACGGAGATGAAGAGGACAAGGAGTCCGAGGACGGCAGCACTAGTCGTCGTAGCGGCGGCGGCGGTGGCGCCAAGGAGAAGAAGCTGCGGCCTTATGCTGCGCCTACTTTTGACGAGATAAAGCGTCTCAGGGAGACAGAGGAGCTGTTCAAGTCCAACCTGTTCCGCTTGCAGGTGCGTGCACCTTCCTCATGCAAACCCAATGGGTGCAATGTGTGCACTTGATCGTGGACACTAAGCTCACTTTCGCCGTTCTCCACCGCGCTTAACACCACCACAACAAACAGATCACTGAGCTGTTGTCCGAAGTAAGGGTCAACTACGACAAGACGCTCGTGCTTCAGCATCTGCTACGAAAGCTTTACGAAGTTGTGCAGAATGTGCCAGAGAAGGAGGTGCGCTTCTCGTGTTTACGCATTGCGGATTACGTTGATAGTGTAGCTCACTCCATGGGATGTGCACCATTACGGGGGGTACAGGTGACGTGGGATATGGTCAAGGACTCTCCGCTGACCAAGGCCGTACCCATCAACACGAGCGAAGCCCAGAAGCTCAAGTTCAAGTTTGCTCCGCCGGAGGACGTGCTCGTTCTGGGCAGCTACTTGCTCCACACCGTAGCCAAGCCGGTCCTTAACGTTGACGTCGGCCTCGAGTTGCCGAAGGTTCGCCCGCTTCTCCTTTCACCATTTCCTCATAATGAACATTCGTTTTAGTATGTATGAATGGTTGCTCACATACTCCACCCACGTGAAGGCGCTCGTACGGAAGGAAAAAGATGTGATCAACCATCGGTTTGGGTACAAGCGTGCTGCTTACCTGCACCTACTCGCTGAGGAGCTTCAAAAGGACAAGCGCTTCGCCGAAGTCAAGTGGACTGGTTTCAGGTAAGAGCTGGGACACTTTATCTTCACAAGCCACCGCGTCCTGTGTCAGTGGTATTCAATGTGCCACTCTGCCTCTACCCACAATAATAATGCTTGATCATGTGTAGGGATGATGTGACGAAGCCGATCTTGACCCTCAAGCCCAAGACTGTGGCGGGTGACGAATACGCCAACGCCAAAACCGATTTCGTGATCCGCATTTTCCCTTTCATTCCCGCCACCGCATTCAAGCTGGATCGACTCCTGCCCAACAAGTCTAACATCCACGACGCTGATCCGGCCGGTAAGTTCCACTTCTATCCGCTCTCTTTCTTCGCCCGTATCTCACTCTCTCTTCAACCTGGTGCGGTTTCTCTGTAAAAGAGGATAAGCAGACACAAGGTGAACGGACCGAAGTGGGCACACCGTACTACAACAATGCCATCATCGAGGACATGCTCTTCCAAACACACCAAAAGTTGATTCACGAACAGCTGCAGAACTCGCCCTCCGTGGTGGATGCTATTCTTCTCTTCAAGGTTTTATCACTTCTTCTGAACGTGTTGCCTACCGATAGGCCAACAACTCATTGGGAGGGATGCTTCTTTTCAGGTCTGGTTGAGACAGCGAGGAATGCACGTGGGTGCCGATACTATGAATGGCTTCCTGGCGTCGATGCTTGTGCTCCACCTGCTGCAGCTGCGCAAGGTCAACCGAGAGATGTCATCTTACCAGATTTTCCGTGCCGCTCTCGACTATCTGAGTACGCCATCAGACCTCCCAGCCGTTAGTGTTTTCAATGGTCAGCTAACCTCACGACTTGACGCTTGTGTTTCAACTCGCAGTCAAGGCTGACTTCACAACGGGCATTGCCATGAAGTGCGAGAATGAGGCTCTGTCTGGCGCTGACGTACGTTCGCTATTCTATTGCCCGCCAGTACTAATGGGGATCTTTGTCTGACCTTTTTATCTTTTTTGTTTGTGGTGCCGTGATGTGCTTAGCATCTGGCCCTGTTCACGTCGCGATTTGAGCTCACTTTCCTGGATAACTCGGGCCGCCTCAACCTTTTCGCTCGTATGACCAAGAATGCCTATGAAGACGTACGTGCGCTAATTTCTGTTCGTCATAGCTTTACATGTCACACCGGTTTTTGACTTCTCTTTTCGTTCTCCTACAGCTGAGGTACGAAGCCAAGCAAACGATGAATTTCTTCGCCAACGAGGTCGTTGATGGCTTCGACGCGGTGTTCATCTCCCCCATCGACTTTTGGCTCAAGTTCGACAACTACATTCAGTACGTCAGCGTCATCGTCATTCTCTTCCCCAAGTTAGATACATGAGCGGAGGACTGCGTTCCCACGAGGAAAGGCAGGAGTGATGACAACATCATATTTTTGCGTGTCATATGAATGCTTGGCGGTCGCATGCTCGCGCGTGCAGCCGCCAGGCGCATGTTAATTATGGCTATCTGATCTCCCAACCCAGCATGCTACCTCTAA
This sequence comes from Acanthamoeba lenticulata, assembly GCA_002179805.1. NCBI lineage: Eukaryota > Discosea > Longamoebia > Acanthamoebidae > Acanthamoeba > Acanthamoeba lenticulata. The sequence continues at coordinate 7,775 of NAVB01001646.1, read as the reverse complement.
GTCATGCCGCAGCAAACTCAAGTTCTGACTCTGTGTGTGTGTCCATGTGTCCACAGTGTGGACTTGCCAGAAGAGGGAATCGCCGATGAGGAGCGACCGTGCGACCTGAGGTGGGAGACCTGGGTCGCTCAGCGCACGGCGCAGGTGCTCGCTCATGGACTGATGGACCGAGTCACACTCCTGCGCACGCAAACGTTGGTCCTCGGCCAGTACGAGCTGGACCATTCGCCCACCGGGCTTGGGAGGCAAGTGGTGGTGGGTCTCATTCTCAACCCCGAAACTGCCCAGCGGCTCGTGGATATGGGCCCTCCCGCCGATGACACTGCCAAGGTCCCTCCTGCCCTTTACAGGCCTCTTTTTGTTGCGGCTCCCTCCCCACATGAAAATTGACACAAAGCGTTGTGTGGACCTATTGTTCTGCAGGCCACTGAGTTCCGTCAGTTCTGGGGCCCCAAGTCGGAAATGCGACGCTTCAAGGATGGCAAGATCAACGAAGCTGTCGGTACGTTTCTTCGGTTGCCCTCTTCTCCTTCGCCCCTCCCTTTTCTTCTTTGGCCCCTCCGGATCCCTGGCGTCGGCCAGTCCTCTCCATGACATGAGGGCATTCGCTTATGATTACCTTCTCTCTTCGATTGTGTGCAGTGTGGAATCCCGAGGGTAACATGCGCTATTCGATCGTGCGGGATGCGTCCAGCTATCTGCTGAATCGCCACCTCAACATTCCCTCATCCTCTATCCGCGCTGTGATCGACCAATTCGACGGCCTCTTGACGCATCGTAACAAGAGTATGGCGGCTCGCCCCTCCCCCCTCCAATCCGTTTGGGGAAGAACAGACACTCATCTCTCATTCGATGGTGGAACAAAATTGTGTTTATGGTAAACAGCCAAGATTGTGGACACGTCACCAACCATCATCACGGCCTTCGATCGACTATCCATCCAGCTCAAGGCCCTCGGGGAGGAATATCTGCCGCTGGGCATCGTAGCGCTCTATCAGGTGTGAACCGTCCACTCCCTGCCCTTCCTCCTGCAAGCTCTAAATGGCTGCGTATTGATGTTCGCAGGTGAGCGCCGAGTTCCGGCTGACGGAGGTGTACCCGCAGCAGCCCATCCACAAGACCAAGCCCAACCATCTGGGGCTCGTCTGTGTGGACCCCATCACGGTGGCGATTCAGGTACGCCTGGCGCCTTCTCTGTGGACCTCAGCTGCAGAGCGCTCCTCTCACATTTATGGACGCGTGACAGTTGGAGTCGAGCGCGGCGTGGCCCGACGATCTCACTGCCATCCGCAAGCTCAAGGCGGCCTTCTACATCAAACTGGCGGAAGGGTATTAGCCCTGCCTGCCACGGCGCCCCATCGACTCGCGACGACGTTTTGATTGTGTGTTTGTCCTCCTGCTGCGCTCAACACAGGTTGAACAAGAAGTACGGTCATGTGTGCACGCCCACGCCGCAGTGGATCGATGTGCAGCTGAAGAAGGAGGGCTTCGTGTTCCGCTTCTTCATCCACCAGCAGAAGGAGATCAACCTCATGATCAAGTCTGGTAAGTGCAGCCACATTCAATGATGATATGATGGTTCTCGTGCTGTTATTGACACGTGATCACGGCGTTACCACAGACGAAGCCTTTGAAGAAAAGGCGGCTCTTCCTGAACGCGTGTTGCAAGCGGCCCAGCATGCCGGACGTATGCATGGCTTCTCCCACCGACACATTTCCTATCCGCTGGCCGCGCGCCTGGCCAAGCTGTGGATCCACTCTCACATGTTCTCCGGCTACCTGAGCGATGTGCGTTGCCGCCTCCTTTCTCCCTCTTTTCTCGTCTCTCGCCTGACACACTCGCTTATATGAGCACAGGAGCTGGTGGAGCTGCTTGTGGCATCAGTGTATACCAACCCGCGGCCGTATGAGACGCCACACAACCACGTGATCGGCTTCTTGCGATTCCTGCAGCTGCTCAGCACCTTTAACTGGGAGGAGACGGCTCTTGTCGTGGACATTGACAATGAGTTTGATTACGACGACTATCAGCAGATTCAAACCACTTACGACCGCCTCCGCAGCCTTCAGGTGCCTACATTTTTGCCTTTCCTCTGTCTCTGTCCTTCCCTTTTCCGCATGACTGTTCTTTCGTCTGCTGCGTTCATAAGCGGAAATCATCTAACGCGAAGACACCACACACTACACACACACACATGTACAAATCGACAACGTAGAGAGCGGCCAAGGAGCGGGGTACCAAGATCAAGGAGACGGCTCTTTTCCTTTCCACCCCGTCGGACAAGTATGCCCGGCTCACTCGGTACGCCACGCTACGCCTATGGTCCTGCGGCGAGCCACCGTCGCGATTACATGCACCAATTAATGTGTGTTGATTACTCTGTACAGGCACACGCCAACGATGTTGATTTTCAAGCGGGTCGTGGGCTACGCAAAGCAGTCGTACCGCATCCTACGTGAACTCGTGGAGAACCCTTTCACCGCCGAGGCCAAGTGGAAGGCGTTGTTTGTCACGCCGCTGGCTCCCTACGATGTGCTTATCCACCTGGAGTCTGCCGTAGGCTCAGCGGCCAACTCTTCCAGCAAGTACAAGAACCTGCAGCTGCCCAAGAAGCAGCCTGTCTACGTGGGTCTCGACCTCGTGCAGAACTATCTGAACGAACTCAGGATGCGCTTCGGTCACCTGGCGCTCTTCTTCCACAACGGCCTCGAAGGGCGAGTGATCGGCGTCGTGTGGAAGCCCGGCACCTTCACGCCCAAGCCGTTCAAAGTGCAGAATGCCGAATATGCCATGCCCGTGGCCAACCTCCCCACGGACTCGCCGTTGATACAGGTACCGACTTCTCTTTTTTCTTGCTGGCTTCTGGCCCCACTTCTGAGCTGACCACCCGGGTGTGAATGCATTCAATGTTGTACAGAAATTGAACATCAAGGTCGATCTCACGAGCAAGGTACCGCAAGTGGTGACCAACATCTTCGAACTGCTCGACGCATTCGCGGAGATGGGCAACGGCCTCGTGCGAGACGTCCAGCCCAACCTGTAAAACGGCAAGGCGCCAGAAGAGAGAAGAGAGAATCGAGCAGAGAAATGTTGCCAAATTAAATTCAGAGAAATAGCCACTACACCTAAAGAATGGTTGGTATTTTTTGGTTTTTTCACTGCGTGCGCGACTTGGCAACAAACGATCAAATCTCTGGAGGATCCTCTGTACCAGTTACCGCAAATCAGTGACCTAAGACATGGGACACAAGGGCTCGAAGGAGAGTCGACGACTCGAAACGGACAAAAAGCGGTGTACGTTCTTCACGATTCTAATAAGAAGTTGGGCGCTACTGACCACCCTTCCACAGACGGCAGCGTCTCATCAAGCATGGTCAAAAAGCTGCAGGAGGACACACACTGTACGTAACGACAACCCAACGGCCCACACACGTGCCTCTACCTCGTTCTCAAAATGCTTGGTGCGTGTGTGTGTGTGTGTGCACAGTTGACAAAGTAGAGGTCAAGGCCCTCTACGCTACCTTCAACGAGTGCGCCACTGACGGCAAGCTCGATCGGCCAGCCTTTAAGAAGGCTCTAGGGTACGCCAGTGGCCATGTGGGGAGTGCAGATATGGGTGAGTGAGTAGCGGAAGGGAGGGCTAACGTGTACTCGATGGTGATGGCAGCAAGCTCGAGGATGCCGGGCTGAAGAAGCTCGACGACACACCCTTCCCTGATCGCATGTTCGAGCTTTTGGACCTGAACAAGGATGGCGTGGTCGACCTGCAGGAGTTCATCTCCGGCCTCTCCTTCTTGTGCAAGGGCACTCTCGAGGAGAAGCTCCTCCGTACGGTGTCCCTCTTCAGCGAATGGAACCTTGTTTTTTGTTGCACGTCACAAAACCAGGCGAGCGACTATCGACCTTTCTCACCCCACCTTGGTGTTTTGTCTGTACAGTTTCTTTCAAGGCCTATGACATCGACAACAACGGTTTCATCACCAAGGACGAGCTCTGCCTCATGTTCAAGCAGGTGCCACGTCTCCTTCTTTTCCTCCTTTCTCTCGAGGGCTTCAAGCATGCATGGCTCTAATACGAAGGACCTGTCGGCCCTGCGGGGTGAGAGTAGGCGTGGATCTCGGGATTCAAGGCCCTCTGCACATCTCATGGTAACGAGGAGCTCTCCATGGAGGAGCTCAACGACTTTGCTGAGGAGATGGCGACTCTTTTTGCTGACAACGCCTTCGAGACCCTGGATACCAACGGTACAGGAACCGCACCTGCTCGTTTGGTTTGTTCGTTCGTGTGGAGGAGGAGGAGGAGGGAGGTAGAGGACTCGAGGCAGAAGAGAAGATGCACGCGGCACTCCTTTTCTCACCATAAGAGCCCTCTTTCAGGAGACGGCAAGCTTTCGTTTGATGAGTTCAAAGAGTTTGCTATGGCCGAGCCGAAGATCACCGCTACTCTTAACGGCTACAAAAAGGAGGTCACCATCACCTTCTAGTGCTTCACTGCGCCTGGACAGATTTTTGGGGGTGAGAATAAAATAAAATAATAAAATAAAAGGCCTATGAAATCCATGCAGGCGAGGGGTGGGTTTGAGAGGCGTCCGCTGTTTTACCACGCACAGAAGTACTGGAATTGGCGCACAAAACATGGGGTCTCTTGAGAGAAAGCTTTCCTCCTCAGTCGCCCCGGTACTCGGAGATGTCGTCGAGGCGGTAAGTGCCCACTTCGCCGGCCCAGTCGCCCTCGAACTGTACGACAGCCGTCTCCTTGGACGTGCTCTTCTCGAGCAGCTTCCCGATCTTGCCCCGGTCGCGGCCCAGCACGACTATCACTCGCCGCCCGACATCAGGAATCACAGTCTCCACTTGCCTCTGCTTGATATCTGTAACAAAATAAATAATATGATTAAAAAAGTTAAACGCGATTGCGAGATGCGGCAGCACACGTACTCTCGAGGATCCGTCCTGAGTCGAGCATGATGGTGCAGATGTCGCCAGCAACGACGTCGACGACCTTCACCTTCTTGCGGTAGTACCTAATAGGTGGGTGCGCAAAGAAAGAGATGGAGACTCTTAGTCACCCCAGTAGGAAGAAAGAAAGAGAGAGAGAGAGGCTACTACGCACTTTTCGCCGAGGCTCTTGCTGACGATGCGGACGGTGATGCCTGGCCGCAGCCACACGGGTTCCTTCCTCTCCTCCCTGGACCTGTCGCTCTCCTTGCTCTTGCTGTCTTTCTTCCGGTCGTTCTCCTTAATGGGCGACTTTTTCTTCTTTTCTTCATGCCGCCCATCTCTGCTGGTGCTTTGCGAGGACTTGCTGTCACTGCTCGTGGCTTGCACCCACTCGACCTCCCCCTCCTTTGTCTGCGCGTCGTCATCGTCACCGTCGTCCTCCTCTTCCATATCTACAGTGTCGTCGGTGCTGCCGCTTTCGCGGATGCCGAGAGCCGGGTGGCCTTGCTTCAGTTGCCCCTCGTTGAGCGGCACCAGGTCTGTTCGGTTGACCGTCACCTCCTGTGTGTGTTCACAAACGAAGGGGAGCCCAAACAGTCAGACGATGATGATGCATGTGCATGGTGAGCGCGCTAAGGCAAAGAAGCGGCAAGAATCCAGCCAACACGGCAACGTACCTCCTCGCTCTCGAACCGGATGCGGATCTTGTCGTTGGGGAGAACCTGCACGACGCGGGCGTACATGCCCTCGTGATCGCCGGCGATCACGCCAGCAAGGTTGCCTGGGTGGATCCCCTCTGGCCGGAAAGCGACTAGCTTCTGGTCCAAGTCGCGCACATGCCGCTGTCGCCCGTCCTTGTCCCGCGGCAACACCATCATTTGCTGCGCACGCCAAATTTTGTTTGCTTTGTTTAGTGGTTCACGTTTGCGCCTGTGAACAGAGCCCCTCCCGGCATAGGTGGGCGGCGAGGGCCTGAGGCCTTTACCTTGGGTTGGCGCGACTCGCCCGGCTTGATGTACTTCTTTTTGGTCGGTTCGGGAGCCTTCGGAGCGGCGCCGAGACCCAGCCGATGGTGCCGCGCAATGAACTCGACCGGCTTCACAACACTGTGTTGGATGAGGAGACGAGAAGGAGAAAGAGGTATGTCAGGCATGAAGGGGGCAGAGCAGGACAGGGCTTTACGAGAGATCGGGGCCGTACGCCTTGTTGGTGTTGCCGATGGGGTCGCCGGGCTTCCACATCATGCCACGCAGGAGAGCCTCGCCAAACTTCTCTACGGGGACCCGCTCGTAGGCCGACGCTGAGGTTTCTTCCGGTCGAGACTGCACATCAAAGCGGAACCTGCAAGACGGTCACTGGTGGTGTTAGTGTTCTACATTCTGCGGGTGGGGGAGGGGGGATAATCAGAGGAGGCGGCGGCGACGTACTTCTCGTCTTCGTCTTCGATGGCGTCCAGGCCGGGCAGGCGGTACTTGAGCAGAAGTGGCATATCTTCTTCGTCAGGTTCGGCCTTCAGGCCCTCTTGGCCCTCTTTGATCAGTGCTTCGGCCGCTTCTCTGTCCTCGGCCGACAAGCTCGCCAGCTTGGGATCTACGACCACGGCTGGTGTGCCTTCCTCACTGCCTGTTTTACAGGGGTTATTAGTAAGGGTTGCTTTTTTAATATTAAAAATAAAAATAATAAAAATAGATGAATTGGTATCAATTCATCTAAATCTATTCAATAAAACACAATAATTAAATTAAGAGGAAAGAGAGGTACTTGCCTTCAACCTTGGTCTTCTTTGCTCGCACAGGCTGAGGCATGGGGATGACGAGCGGGCCATCATCTTTGTCATAGAGCGTCTTGATCTTGCTGCCCTGAATTGCAGTCACGAGTTCTCGGTCCGCTTCACCATCCTCCTTTTTTGCAGTTCCTCCTTGGATTCCCACTTTCCTCTTGCCAGGTGCAGCTGAGGCCCCAAATGAGAACCCAATTTTAATGGGAGCCGCGGCCTCTTCTTTGCTGCTCTCTTCTTGCTTGACCTCTGCTCCTCCGGCCGAAGAAGTGACGTTGTCCTCTGTATCCATATGATGCTCCTCTTCGCGCGTGGATCTCTTGTCCTCCTCCATCTTCTTCTTCTGCTCTCCGTGCCACGGCACAAACAGACAGAGAGCTCAGCCCAGCTCCCTCCCGGCAAAGTCGTGGCTTTTTTTTTCTGCATAAGAAGAAAAAAGGTAAGGAAAAAGAGCAAGCCCCCCAAGAATTTATGGCATAATTTATGCTTTCGCGGCTTTTGGCGGACGTGTTGCCGACGCTCTGCGCAATACGGGACAGGCCGGCCCGCAAAGGAAGTGAGTGCTAATAAGGCGCCTTCTCCTTCCTCTTCTCTCCCAGCACGCAGCAGGACGGCTAACCATGACGTCCGGTATGTTCATTTTACTCTAATGCTAGAGGGGGGGGTCTGTGCACTCTAAAGTTTCTTTCTTCAGGTAAGTCGCGGAAAGGAGGATCAAATGGCACGGCTAGACCACAAGTTGCTCCTGCGGCCGCAGTGCCTCCCAAGTATGAGAAACAAATGGTCACCCACATCTTCGGTTCCTACACCTCCCTCGCCGCCATTTTCCGAGAGGTGCGTCGCGTCTTTGCATGCAAATTTCTTTCCTAGATTGATATAATTTGTGGTGGCTGAAAAATCGCGCGATTTAGGGCTACATCAGCAAGAAGGGTCTAGACAATCTGGCTCACTACAGATATTCTGGCTCCGATTTGAGCTTTCTCTACAACTTGGTCCTCACGCACTACTTTGACTGGCTTGTACTTCAAATGCCCCTCTGGATCGCGTACGTAAGCGC
>NAVB01001645.1:0-26565 GCA_002179805.1 Acanthamoeba lenticulata | reverse complement strand
ACCCGTTTCTCTTCTATTCCCAAGGACTCTGCAAGGTTCGTGTAGTTGACGCTTCATCTTCGTGGACCAGCTCGGTCACGCGGAGCTACTACCGCGGCGCTGCTGGTGCTCTGCTCGTCTACGACATCACAAGGTTCGTGCTCGAGCGTTGTTTTCCTCAAAGCCGTGCACCAACTGAACGCTAGTTCCGCTTCGTCTTCTTCTTCTTCTTCTCCTTGTCTAGCCGCGAATCCTACAACCACCTAAGCACCTGGCTCGAGGATGCGAGGACGCTGGCCAGCGCGGGCATCGTCATCATTCTCGTCGGCAACAAGAAGGACTTGGAGGAGGAACGAGAGGTCACCTTCTTCGAGGCTTCTCGATTCGCTCAGGAGAACAGTACCTTGCACCCTCCAGGGTGGACTCACGACCCTTCATCATCTCGATCTCGATCTCATCTTTCTTCTCCAGACCTGATGTTCTTGGAGACGTCGGCACTCGCTGGCGACAACGTAGAGGAGGTGTTTTTGAAGTGTGCCCGCACCATCTTCTCCAAAGTCGAGGTGCGGCGTGTGTCTTGGCGCTTGTCTTGCGAGCCTTGCGGGCTTTGATGCTGATCGTGGCGCGTGGACGGGCGTATGGGGGCGACACAGGCCAAGACGATCGACCCGAAGGACTCGGGCTCGGGCATTGTAGAGAACAACGTGGCGAGGGGAGGCGGTGCTGTAAATCCCGGTGGTTCGGAGAACTGTGGATGCTGATGACGACGACACAACAAGAGCGGAGAAGATGGAGAGCACAGGAGGAGGGGCGAATGAGTGCAACAAGACGAACATCGCGCCACAATGGAATGAAACAACACGACCACGTAGCGAGAAGAAGAAGGAGATCTGGATGAGGATGATGTTGCGTGTGGGTGGGCCGCACCACGTTGTGTAGCCCAGCCCATCGTTTGACAGTTCACTGGAACATAACGAAGCTCGTAATGAGAATCGTTTTATAGAATCAACCTTGAAGACAACTTGAGACCAGCAGCCCTTTTCTTCTTGTTGCTGACGCACCTCCGCTCTTCTCGTGGCGGCCACCACAAAATGAAGAAAGGGGAAAATATCCGGGCACGAGATTAGCAAGCCGGCTTTTTGTCCGACCGGAAGGACGAGGCCTTCCTTTCTCTCTTCTCTCCCCGCTTCCAGCTGCATCCTCCTGCCCCCAGCTGAGGCTTGTACGCGACCCCATCTGTTAGATGTTTGGCCGGAGTGGTAGTGTGTGGTGATTTGATTGTGATCTTGTCTTTCTCCTTTCAATCCATCTCTTAATTGGTTGTTCCTCTACTCGTAAATTGGCATTATGAAGTTGTTAAGATACTAATTCTTCTTAATTTACAACAGCATAAGGCATCATGTACACGGCTCGCAGAAAGATCCAGAAGGAAAAGAACGCCGAACCTACTGAGTTCGAGCTGCAGGTTGCCCAGGCCCTGTTCGACCTCGAGGTCAACGCCAGCGACCTGAAGGCCGACCTGAAGGAGCTGTACATCAGCGGTGCCAGGCAGGTCGATCTCGGTGGTGGCAAGACCGCCATCCTCGTCTTTGTGCCCTTCCGTCTGCTCAAGGGCTTCCACAAGGTCCAGGGCCGTCTCGTCCGCGAGCTTGAGAAGAAGTTCAGCGGCCAGCACGTCGTTGTGATCGCCAACCGCCGCATCCTCCCCGTCATCGGCAAGAACAACAGGAGGAAGAGGCAAAAGAGGCCCATGAGCCGCACCCTCACCGCTGTACATGATGCCATCCTCGAGGACCTTGTCTACCCCACCGAGATCACTGGTAAGCGCATCCGCGTCAGGCTCGATGGTTCCAGGCTCTACAAAGTGTACGTTGATTCGTTGCTTCTTCCCAACTCTCTTTCATTCTTCTCACATTTGTTTTCCCCTTTTAGTTACCTCGACAAGAAGGCTCAGAACAACGTTGAGTACAAGCTTGAGACCTTCGCCAGGCTCTACAAGAAGCTCACCGGCAAGCAGGTCGCTTTCCTGTTCTAAGCGCTCTCAATAAACAAATCTTCTCTAAGCATTTAGAAAATGCACATTCAATCTGGCCCTGGTGGCGCCTGTTGCGCCCGTTTATCTTCTACAGTAGCAACCTCGCAGTCCGCGCGGAAGATCAAACCGGCAAGTTTGCTGCTGTGGTTTTAAAAATTGAACTGAAAACGAACACGAAAAATAAAAGAGACACCACCTTTCGCTCTAAATCTTGCGTCGAAGGCTCTTGGGGGCTCCACTTTGGCCTCTTCATGGCAACGCGCGCGGGCCGCCTTCCCGGTACCGAAAGCACTCTTTGCAAGCATTGATTTTGTGTCTTGTATGGAGCAATAGTTGCTAACGCATGTCGGATTACTTTGGGTGGGGGGGGGGGCAGGGGCGCTTCCCGATTGCGACAAATGCGTGAGAATCTTTCATCCCCCAGCCCTAGCAAGTCATTTTAGGAAGAGCCACCCAGAGTTGATGAAGAGCTACAAGCAGCAGCGAAAGATAGAAAAGCGGACTGTAACGAACGCAAAAGCCAACGAACGCCGCAGGTCAGGGCTACCACGTAAGGTTCAGGAGCTGTACGCGGTACCCTCGCGGCAAGCGGGACAACCCCAAGCGGCTACCAAGCAAGCCTCTGCCAGCTGCTCCTCCCATCTGCCGTCTTTCTGCTCTTTGGAGGCGCCAGCGTCTCCAACCACTTCTTTGCCGCCTCCCACGCCCGCGAACACAGAGGAGGGCGCATCTTGCCAAGTTGGGATGCAGGTAGAAGACTCTTTTTCTTCTTCTACTTTCTCTTCAGCCTACGGTGAAGAGGGAATGATCGACCAAGTCGCTGCCGGCTGGCCTTGGTCGCCCTCTCTCTTTTTGACGTCCTCGCCACGGTCAGCCCAACCGGCATCTCCAGCCTTCCTTCCGCCCCCATCTCCCTCTGTTGGGAGCGCGCTGGCGTCAGCATCATCATCATCTGTGTGCGAGCACACTGACCCTCTGGAGGAAAAGGGAGCGTCCCCGGGGCCGTCCGTGCTGAATCCTGACGACAGAATGGCTCAGGCGTGGCATCTGAGGAGCCAGATCGAGAGGATCGAGCGCTTTATCCAACAACACCCCTACGATTGCTCACGAGGCCTTCTTGAGTACTTGAAGACCGAGGTGCTGTCTAACACAGCGGACTTCTTGGTTCGTCGTTGCCCCCCAACAGTCTTCTACCTCTATCGTGCGTGAAATTGACTCTGTCCTCACTTCAGGAGAAGGCGCAAGGGCGCGACTACTAAGGCGGCGGACGATGGCATTAATTTTTTTTTTTGATTTTTTTTTTTAAATTGTATTTAGTTCCTGTTGCAGAAAATGAAGGCCCAAAATCAGTCCATCAGGGAGAGTCATTGGCCTGATGCTCTTGATTCCGGTCCTCTTGTTGCTGTTGTTGTTGGTCTTCTGTCTCTTCCTTTCGGTGTTTCTTCTTCTCCTGCTCCACTACTTCGTCTCCTTCACTGTGCTGCGCGCTGTCCAGCCATCTTCGTTTGCACTGTCGCGGCTCTGCTTCACCCTGGTCATCATCCTGTGGCTTTACGTCTTGCTGCTGGTCTACCTTGGCCAGGCAGTGGATCCAAGCGTCGAGCGCGCCCAGCTTGACGTAGTGCTTGGCCTGCATTTCCCATCGGGCTTGATGGTCCCTGTCGCCGCCACGCTCCTCGGTCTCGCTGCGGAGCGCCGCCTCAAGCGCGGCCGTCTCCGAGGTCAGCAGGACCGCCCTGAGCGCCCGCACATGTGAGTCACACGCTTGTCTTGACAAAAGGATGACGTACCGGCCTCCAGGGCGGAGGACTCGCAGGAACTCGGCCGCCGCGGCGCGGTAGAGACGAGCCAGGGCCCCGGCGTCGCCCACCTGGAACTTGCGGCCAAAGGGCAAGTCGCACACCACGGCCTCCACCGACGCGCTCCGTAGCGGGAGCTCTATCGGCGCGCCGCCGCCAATGACAGCGCGCACACACGTCAGCATCAATCGACGTCTTGCCTTGACTGAAACCCATCGCAGGATGGATACCTTCGACGCGCGCACGGCCGAGGTCCACTCGGGTGTGTGTGGCGGAGGAGCCGAGGTTGGCCAAACACGCGGCCAGCTGGTCTTGGCTGGTGTCAAAGCCAACGTAGCGGGCGTCGGGCCACTCCTGTGCGGCCTCGATGAGGAGCGTGCCGACGCCGCACATGGGGTCGAGCACGACCTCGCCCTGCCGCGGGGCGGCCAGCCGGGCCATGGCCCAGGCCACCGGCGGCCGCAGGCCGAACGCGGCCATGTAGGTCCGCTTGGAGATGGGCACGCGGCCCATAGGCAGCGCGACGACCAGCTGCTGGTCGTTGAGGTGGACCAGCACCTCCGTGTTGTAGTGCCGGAGGTCGACACGCCAGCCGAGGCGCCGTCGGATCTGCGTGCCAAACTGTCGCGCGACCTCCTGGGACGTGTGCCAGCGCGACCACGACCCGCGCACTTTGGCCGACACGCGAAACAACGTCGGGGTCGTGGCCGTGGCCGTCGCCGTGGCCGAGGTCGTGGTCGTGCTGGCGTTCTCGCTGGCGAGGTCGTCGCTGCCCTCGAGCCGGCGGAGCGAGTCAAGGGCCTGTTCCCAAAGGGGAGCGCGAGCCAAGGTCCAGTCCACCAGGGCCTCGAGCCCGCCGTCGTCATAGACCCGGAACGGGTTCGCACTCGTCTCGACCTCTTGCTGTTGTTGCTGTGCTCCTGCTTCGTCCTCCTCTCCTTTCTCAAAGTGGGCCAGGACCTGCACGAACAAGCGCTCGGCGGTCTTTAGGCTTCGCAGCCGCGCTCGCATGGTGGCGTCCCCTTGCCTTTGCGCAGTACTTGATGTACTGAAGGAAGTCGTGGTTGTTTCAACAGCATCAGCTGCGCTGGCGCTGTCGAAGGGCGACAAAAGAAAGTGCAGCTTGCCGTCCGTGGGCCGCGTGGCGAGGGGCCGCAGCTTCTCGGTGACCTCCATCTCAGCGAAGCGCTCCATGCCTCGCCCACACGTCACCGCCCACCACTGCTCCGGCAGGCTCTGCTGCATCTCCAGGACGTTATGTTCTTTTCTTGGTCTTTTTCTGATTTCCTTTTTTTCTCTTCAAAAATTAACATTGAAGATGCGCAGAGTGCGTGCCCTCGTGGTGTCGCGCATAGCGAACCTAGAGCGTGACCTGCGTCGTGAGTGTGCTCCCTTTCTTGCATCCGGTGCTTCACCTTCGGAGACCACAGCGCCTTCCGACGCCCCCGAGTTCGAGCTGGAGCTGGTCACCTACACACCACCAGCCCAGTCCGCGCAGTCTGCCGACGTCACCGCGGCCGAGCTCGTGCGTCTGATGCACGACAGCGAGGTCGTGCTTGCCGACCCGGGCCTCGTGGCGCCACACCTCCACCACCTTCTCCGTGACGTCGGCCGCTTGCGCTGGATGCAGTCGACCTGGGCCGGAGTGGACAGCCTCTTCAAGGCGCTCGACCAGAGCCCGCGTGAAGACGCGCCCTCGTCCTCGCCGTCGTTTGCGCTGACTCGCCTGGGCGGCGTGTTTGGCAAGCCCATGTGCGAGTATGTGTTTGCCTACGTGCTGTCGCGCGAGCGCCAGCTGCCACTGCTGCGCGACATGCAAGAGCGGGGGACGTGGCTCGGGGCGCACGACGCCTACGGCTACCGGCCCTTGTCCACGCTCACCCTCGGGGTCATGGGCCTGGGGGACATCGGACAAGCGCTCGCGCGGGCGGCAAAGGTGTTTGACATGCGCGTGGTGGGCCTCGTGAGCAGCCGCGAGCGCTACGGCCACCTGCTCGCCGCCGGCGCCGTCGACGAGCTCTTCTCGACGCCAGAACAGCTCGAGTCCTTCCTGTCGCGCTGCGACTACGTCGTCAACGCCCTGCCGTCGACGGCGCAGACGCGAGGCCTTCTCGGCCTCGAGCAGTTCGCCGCCTGCAAGCCGGGCGGCGCCGTGTTCATCAACATCGGCCGCGGCGACGTGCTGCGCGAGGCGGACGCTACACGCGAGGAGGGCGACGTCGTGCTCGAGGCCATCGCGCGGGGCCATCTCGCCGGTGCCGTGCTTGACGTCTTCCGCACGGAGCCACCGGCGCCGACGTCGCGCCTCTGGTCCGCGTCGCCGGCGGTGGCTATCACGCCACACGTGGCCGCCATCTCCTTCAGCGACGACGTGGCGCGCCTCTTCCGCGACAACGTCGTGCGCTACGTGGCTGGCCGCGACCTTCTCTTCCCCGTCGACTGGCGCAAGGGCTATTAATATGTGTCAATAAAAAGTAAAATAGTTAAAATGAATTAATAATTTATTGATAAAAAGATCAATGCACCCAGAAAGAGAAGAAAAAAACGGGCTCAGTCGCTATCACTGCTGCTGTCATGGCTGCTGTCGCTGCTGACCTCAGAAGCGGCACCGGCGTCGTCAAATGTGGCGTAGAAGTTGTCCTCGCCCGAGCCGAGCGTGGAGACGGGCGTCTTGGCGGGCGGCGGCGAAGCCTTGGCCCCCTTGCCCGCGTCCGCGGCCTCCTTCTTGTCCTTCTCCTTCTCTTTCTCCTTCTCCTTGTCCTTGCCTCGCTTGAGGCCGGCCCCGAGGAACCGCTCGCTGATCTTCTTCGTGAGGACGCCCCGCTGGCTGAGCTTCCTGCGCAGCTTGCCCTGCTTCTTCTCCTTCTTCTCGGCTTTCTTGGCGGAGCTGTCCTTCAGGACCGTGGCCGCCGTCGAAAAGCCAAACGATGCCGCCGCGGACGCCTGGCCCGACGGACACTCGTCCTGCTGCTGCTTCTGGTTATGATTGATCTCGCTCTCCTCGTTCACTGCGCGCATGCTGAAGGAGTAGACCCCGTTCTTGTTGTCGTCATCCTCCTCTTCCTCTTCGTCCTCCCCGTCCTCTCGCTTGACCTGCGGGACCGCGACCCCGCCGTCGAGCTGCGCGTAGGTGGACGCCGGCTCGTCGTCGTCGTCGTCGTCGTCCTCGCTGATGCTGACGTTGCTGGCGGTGTCGCGCTCCGGCGCGCCGGTGAACGAGTAGATCCCGTTCGCGCCGCCACCGCCGTCGTCGAGCTGCGCGTAGGCCGACGCGGGCACCTCGTCCTCCTCCTCCTCCATGGCCGCTGGCCGGCGGATGAAGCTGGGCGCAAACGCGTCGTTCTGCATCATGGCCATGCTACCGGCCATGACCGACGCCGTTAGCTTGGGCTTGCGTCGCACGAGCGCGTCATCATCATCGTCGTCGTCGTCTTCGTCGGTGCGCTCTTCCTCCTCTTCCTGGTCGTCCTCATCGTCATCATCCCCGCGCTTGGCGGCCTGCTGGCGCGCGAGCTCGCGGTCGGTCTTGATCTGGTTGGCGTCGTCGAGCCCCATGTACGTGGAGCTGTCCAGGGTGCTGTTGCTCGGGAGCGCCCGGTCGGTCTCGTTCCCGTACTCCTCCTCGCTCTCGCCCTCGCCCTCGCCCTTGCCCTTGCCCTTGTTCTTCATGTCCAAGGCGCGCCTCTTCTTCATCTTGGCCTCGTTGAAGCTGTCGTAGATGATGGGCTTGCCGCTGGCGCCGCGGGAGGTCGACTGCTTGGAGAGGCCTCCGCCCTGCTTGGACATGGCCTGCTTGGAGAGGCCGCCCTGCTTGCTGCCCTTGCTGTTGAGCAGCGGCGAGAGCTCGCCCCAGTCCTCGTCGTCCCCGCCAAACATCGACTGCAGCTCGTTCATGGCCGCCACGTTGGCTTCGGCCACCGCCACAAAGTCGTCGTTGCGCTCCGAGATCAGCTGCTTCATGAAGGACTTGACCTCGTCCTTGATGCGGCGGCTTTGCCACTCCTCGTAGGTCATGTTCTCGCCCATATCTACCCCCCCCCCACCAAACACGTCACGTCACGCTGACGTCAGCATGGACTATGAAGATTGAGGGCAGCGGAAGAGACCATCGGGCTCGTCCTCCGAGTTGCTGGCCTCGAACGCCTCGGCCTCGCCGTCCTGGTACTGCTTGAGCGTCTTGTAATAATCGCTGAGCATGTCGACGACCTTGTCGAACGCCGGCCTGTGTGTGTGGCCAGCCCGGCGGCCGGTCAGCGCTTCGCCGTGTGGCGGTCCCGCCCACACACCACATGGTGGACAAGGGCGCACCGCTGGGCGGGGTTCTGGCGCCAACACATCTTCATGATGCGCCGGAAGACCGGGTCGCAGTCCTTGGGGATCTTGAGCCGCGTGTTGGAGGTCACGGCCGTCACGATCTGAACGGCCTCCATGCCGGCCCACGGGCGCTTGCGCTCCACCATTTCCCTGATCGAGGTGATGGTGACGACGATGACGGTTGCAGGTCAATCGCTGTTCAAGGCCAAGCTTGTGCCTATTGGGGAGTTGAGGTGCGCACCAGAGGAGGACGCCAAACGAAAAGGCGTCGGTGGCCTCTGAGTACTCGCGAGACCGGAGGGCCTCGGGCGCCATCCACTGCACGCAGGAGCGTTTCGGGCGAGTTCGATCACCGCATAAACGCAACAAGAAAGCGGGGGCAGCGCGGAGGGGAGGGCGTCCGTACGGAGATGGGACCAAAGTTCTGCTTGGTGGTGGCCACCTTGCCCTCGGCCTCGGCCGCTCGCGCCAGACCAAAGTCGGCCACGTACACCTCTGCGCCCACATTCGAGTCAGCAGTGGTCATCAAGCTGAGCCACAAAGCCATGACGCACCGTAGTTCTGTCCCACAAGGATGTTACGAGCGGCGATATCGCGATGCACGATGTGCTCCTGTGGGGTTGAAATGTAATAAAGATCATAAAATAGGGAAAAAATTGAAAAAAATTGAATTAAAATCAAAATAAAAATAAAAAATTTAAAACTTGAGCTGTACCTTGTGAAGATGGAGAATGCCGGACGCGGCGTCGCGGGCCATGCGGACGATGGTGATGAGGGGCAGCTTCTTCTTGTTCTTGACGAGCAAGTCGAACAGGGAGCCCCGCGAGCAGAACTCGGTCACCAGCGCAAAGTTGGCGCCTTCGGTGCCCTTAGTTATGGCGCCGACAAACTTGACTATGTTGGGATGGTTGGACAGGCGCTCCATCATCTGGGCCTCTGTGCGGAGCTCGTTGAGGACCTTCTCGTCGGTCTGGTCCAGCCTGAGGGCCTCGAACAGCTTGATGGCGACGACGGCGCCGCGGTACTCGCCCTTGTAGACCTTGCCAAAGGCGCCCTCGCCGAGCAGCCGGCCGAGCTTGAGGTCGTGAAAGTCGATCTCGCGGTAGGTGAACTTGGAGGCGCCGAGCTCGCCCATCTCCTCGTCGTTGACCTCCTGCGCCGCGTAGTACTTGCGCCTCCTCTGGAAGATTTGCCACAGGAGAAGGCCGAGGACGAAGAGAACGATGAAGAAGACCAACGCCACGCCGAGGACGACCGGCGCCGCGATGGCCGCCACCGGTGTGCCGCTCGAGTGGACCAACCGCGGCGTGACCGAGGGCGACGGCGACGGGAAATAGGGGCACGGCGCCCAGAGCATGTCGGCGGGCGAGTTCACGCCCGTGATGAACCACTCCCAGTCGTCCGCCAGCAGCAAGAAGTAGTCGAAGGTCGGGTCTCGGTTGAACCGCATCTTCATCAACTGCGTAGTATTTGTCATTCCTCCACATGAGCGGCCGGCAGTTCATGTGCAAATCGTGAAAGAAGGCGCGTACCGAGTTGGGGGAGGCGATGGTGGGGTCGTCGGGGATGAACGTGTAAAAGTAGTCGTTGTAGTAGTGAAGGAAGAAGGGGTTGCGCATGGTGGCGCGGTCGGCCAGGGTCGGCTCCCAGCAGCTCCACAGGCCCCAGAACGGGTTGTCGCCCTCCGGGATGGTCACCTCGATCACGATGCACTGCGAGTCGATAGAGTCGGTCGGGCTGAGGCTCTCCGTGAAGGCGTTGACCGTCGCGTAGATCGTGCCTGGGTCCGGCCCCTGCGTGATGCCTGCACAGAACACCCACGTGTGAGACCACCGCATGCGAGAGGACGTGAGCGAGAGAACCGCAGTGATCAGAGGCTCGCACCAGAGAACCGGGCGTAGGCGTAGTAGTCGTAGTAGTAGTCGGGGCTGCCCCAGTAGAGCGCGAGCCAGTCATCGGTCCCCGTCTTGTTGGTGTTGGCGTAGTACATCCACCCGCCCACCTTCGACGCCATGAACAAGCGCTGCGAATCTGGTCAATTTGTGGAAGCGATTGACACTTAGTCTATCATCATCACCAGCGTCATTGTCATCGCTGTCGAAGGGGACAAAGGGCGGATGCAAACCCTGGTCGAGGAAAAAGTATTGGAGGACGTCGGATGACGGGACCAGGGATTCTGGCCAGATGTAGCAGCTGGCCAACGACTCATTGAAGGCCTTGTAGCAGACCTCGTTGTAGAAACCAAAGTAGAGATCGCCCGAGGTCTGCTCCACCGCCATCGTCCTGTTGTTCCCCCAGATTGTCGTCAATCAAACAGGTTGTGGTGCAGTTGGCAAAGAAAACAGAATGAAAGAGAACGTACTGGATGTTGAAGACGTTGACCTCCTGTGTGGAGAAGGAGCACGTGCAGTACTTGTCGCCCGCCGACAGTCCATTTCCGATCGAGTACCTGCGCCCAAGGCGAGAGACGTCGGGTCAGCAAAGGAAGACTTCCTCTTCAACCAACGGGTGAGCAGGAAGAGGAGGAGGCACCTGTCAATACTGGCAATGTTCGAAGAGTAGAGCGTGTCGTAGTGGTAGTCTACGGCCAGTGCTTGCGGGGACAGCGGGTACTCGGCCTGGGCGTCGCCCTGATCGTTGAACAGATGGAGCGTGGCCGTGCCCGTGTCCCGTCGCGTCGTCACCAGCGAGCCCGAAAGGTACAGGCACCAGGGCAGCCCATCGGGCGAGCGCTTGACCGTCCAGCCGGACTCGCCCGCCGCAGCCCCGGGGCGGCTCCGCTTGTGTGTGTTGACGACCTCTGCCCACATGTAATCCTGCCGGATAATAATGAAAAAAAAAGTAAAATAGTTGGTGCAATGATGCAAAAAATACTAATAAAATTCTAAATAAAATCCAAAGCGTACCGGTAACGTTATGGTGCGGGCGGATCGAGTGGGTGTTCGGGGCATCCCTTTTGCCACAGAGGGGCGCTGCACAGGAGAAGGCGCGATTGTGGCAGCGGGTGCCGAGCGCCGCGTTTTGGAAGCAGCTGTTGCGCTACTGGCGGCGAAACAGAAGAGGACGAGACAGAGAAGCAAAACTTGAAGAAGAAGACATGAAGAAGGCATCGTCTCTGTCGAGCGACCCCTCAGAGGGCGTAAAGAAAAGAGAGAAAGGAGGCAAATGGGGAAAGATGGAAAGTTGAGAGAGATGCTGAAAACAAAAGGACAGTCAACTAGTGCAGTTTGTCCCCGCAAGAGAAAATGCGCCTGAACCAACTTACAGAAAAGGAAGGGCGAACCATAAAAGGAACAAAGCCAACCATAAAACGAAATAAATGCAATGGAACGAAACAGAGGAAGGTAAGGAGAGAGGTATGTGGTGCTCTACGCACATACCACTTGTGTTATTTCATCACATAAAGATATAGAAAAATGAACACAGAGAAAGAGGAGAGTGACGCAGTGTGCTTGCTTGATTACAGGTTGAAGATATCGCGGAAGAACTCGTCGGCGTCGCTGTCGGCCACGGTCGAGTCATTCGGCAACATCGACCAGCCATCGGTCGCCATGGATGCTCCTGACGATGATGATAACGAGGCCGACGTCTGCGGCGTGGGCGTAAAGATGGGGTAGTACGTCAGGGGCGAGGCCGGCGAGAGGACCTCCACCGAACCCAGAGTTGCTGGCGGCTGGAATTCCTCCTGGGGCAGCTCGCCGACAAGCACGTCGCCCGCGACCTCGGTCGGCGCACACGTGCTTGCCACATGCTTGGACGAGTCGTCGACCTCCGAGTCGCTCTGCTGCTCGCTGTCCCCGTATTCGCGTGGTGCACGCTGCGGCTGCGATTGAGGCTGCGACTGCTGCTGCTCGGCCGATACGATCGTCTCGTAGATGGCGACGAGCTCCTCCAGCGACTCGATGCGCTCATCCAGCGAGCGCGTCTTGGCCTTGACCTTGTTCATTCGTTGCTCCTGTCGTGGCGGTATCAACACACAAACACGCAAGGAACACGTTCGTTGAGCGCATCAGCACCATCATCTTCACCAACGAAACTTGCGGGTCTCCTGGGAGGCAGGTCGTACGAGGGCGGCCATGTCCAGCTCCTTTCGCTGCAGCTCCGCAAAAAAGGCCGCGTTCTGCGGATCCAGCGTCTGGTGAGAAGGCGCCGAGTCGCTTGAGGCCGTGGTCGTTGTCGTCGTCGATGACGAGGCCGATGAAGTGGTGGCGGCGGTGGGCGTGCTGTGGCCAAAGAAGAGTGCGTCCAGCGACGGGGCCTGTAGGGGCTGGCCAAAGGGCGGCGCCGGCGACTTGTGGCGCGTCGTCGTCGGCGACGACGCGTTGTGAGTGGCCGACAAGGACGACGAGGGCAGCGGCGACGACAACAGCTGCGACGACTGCGGTGGCGACGAGGAGGACGGCGAACGCAATGTCGGCGGCGAGCTTGACGAAGGGGAGGACAAGCGCGATGAGGGCGGCGATCCCGCGGCCGGCGAGAAAGGCGGGCAGAGAACCGTGACCGGCGACGATTGGGGAGGAGGCGGTGGCGGTGGCGGTGGTGGCGGCGGCGCGGCGGTCACAAACCCCATAGCCGCCGTTGAGGACGGCGGGGCGGTCACATGCGTGGTGGACGGTCCCGCCGCGGCCGCCGGAAGAGCAGAGCCGGTCGTCGTGCGGTCCACGGACATGGGCGTGGGCGACGGCTCTTGTTCTGTGCAAGATTGCGGCTGGGCTGAGGAGTTCTTGCGATCGAGCAGATAAGAGTAGCGCTCCCGCAGCTTGCGGATGGCCGGCATCTTGTCCTCATTTATCTTCATGGCGTCGAACAACTCGCTCACCAGCTCGCCCTGTCGCATGTGCGCCCAGGCGTGCGTCAGTCCAAAGGCAGTGGCAGCGGCCAAGGAGACAAATGTGTCGACGTACGTCGTCCTTTGCGGCGAGGATGGAGAGGATCATCTGGTCGGACCGGATGGCCGGCGGCCCGAGGTACTCAAATGACGAGTCCTGCTTCCGCTTGCGCGAGAGCCGGATGTAGTCTTCGATGCACTTGTAGGCCTGCGACGTCCGGACCGTGGCCGTTAGGGTCGTCGTCGTCAAGGCCGAGGCTGAGAGAGAAGGAGGAAGAGGAACGCACCTGACGCTGGAGGCCGAGAGCCCAGAAGCACTGCGCCCGGCCGGCGATTGCGCTCATGCGGAGGCACAGGTACATGAACAGCGGCCACCCGACGGCGATCTCCTCCATCCGCGCCTCGAGGCTGATCAGCGCCCGGGCCATTTGGATGACGTCATTGTCCTGTGTCGAGGTTTCGGGCCAACCCCGGAATCCCACGCCACACGTGAGCCGTCTGGTCCAGGCGGCTGCAGGCAGCGGCAGTGAAGATACCATGTAGCTCGATCCGGCGGGTGGGCAGCGCCCGCCATAGGCCAAATTCTTGATGTCGAGCGCGACGATGACGTGGAAGAGCACGAGGGCCGTGTCGGCGATGCTCTGGAGCACGGACAGGCCGTAGGGCATGACCTCGCGCGTCTGTCCGTCGACAAAATAGGTGTAATAGGGAAGCCTTTTGACCGCGGTGAAGGCCCGCTCCAGCACCTGCAAGTCGTCCTGGCTCGCCAGCCCCAGGATCGCCTTCATGAACATGCACCGGTGGTAGGCATCACTGTGCATGCGCGCCGCAGTTCGTTAAAGGGCTCTTTTCTCTTTCTCGAGAGGAGGGTCGATGTCGACGCACCTGTTGCAGGCGCCCGCGCGTTGGCAGATCTTCATGGCCATGTCAAGCAATTGGTTGATTTGCCGATCCCCCGCCTCGCCTTCGATGTGCTCGTAGATGGCAATGGACACCAGCGCCTGTCATGATGAAGAGCCTCATTACGATCAGCAAAACAAAGCATAGTATAAAGAAAAAACAATGAATAAACAATGAATTATTAGGCACCTCTGCGAGCGTGTAGTCGGCGCTCTCGGTGCCCACGTAGGCGATGGCCTGCCGAGCCTTCATGATGAGTTCCTTCGCCGTGGCCTTGTCGCCGGCCTGCGCTGCACCTGAAGCGCGCCGCGACTCGCGTCAGGCCACACACGCATAGATACACACGCGCAAACGGGTAAGAGGACGAGGTGTTGTGGCCGACGAACCCTGAGCCAGCACGGTGAGCACACTCACACCGAGCGTGGCGTCGGCCTCGCTGGTCCACCCGTCGAAGCCGCGCGCAAGCGTCGTCTGCACGTTGTGCGGAAGCATGGCGCTTGGGTGGATGGTGGCATAGACCCAGACTTTCTTGCGGTACACGTCGAGGAAGCACAGGCCCATGGCCGCCAGCCGCAGGTGGGCGTCCTCTGTCCAGATGCGCCGGGCCTTGAGAGACCGCGCCTGAGGCCACAGGGCCGACGTCGTGTAGGGCTGCATGACGGCGTCGTTGTAACCGCTACCATCGTTTTCGTTTTCGTTTTCGTTTTTTCCATCGTCGTCGGCCGCCAGCCCGATCTGGCCGAGGCGCGAGGCCGTGGCGGCCGTGGGCGTGATCAAGTGCCGTCGAAGGGCTGGCGGGCCGTACACCCCGGCGTCGCCGGGCGTGACGAGGCCGTCTTCCAAGAGGAGGCCATCCTCGTTGTTGCTGGGGCCGCCACCGCTGCTCAGCAGGCCGAAGTCGCCCACGAGGTCCCACGCCCCAGCTGGTCGTCATTTACATTCCGAAAAACACAGGAATAACGCGGGAAAACAAATACATAAATGGCAAATAAGTCCTATTATCATAATAGCAGGAATTGCGTTATTGGAGGAAAGGGGGCTGGCGTGAAACCAGCAGGTGGCTTCAGTGCTTGGCAGCAAGAGTAAGTACCTGGCCGCAGGCGCCGCTTGCGCCGTGGGGGCGAGGACACGAGGGGAGCTGCGGCTGGCTGCGGGGCTCGTGGCTGAGGGCCCAGCAAGACCGGTGAAGTAGTCGTTGCCGGAAACAGAGCTGCAGAAGGGGACGACGATGAAAATGCAATCGAGGTCGAGGCGACGGTTGTTGTCGTTGATGTTGTTGTTCTTTGACCGGAGGGGTGATATGCCTCGACTGGCGCCGCGCGCAGATCCAGAGGATTGTGGCGCAGTGGCGGTCGCACAAAAGCTGCGGCCACCTCGGCCTCACTCGGTGCGATCATGGGGGTCGCTTGTGGTTGTTGATGATGGTGGTGCTGGTGAAGCAGTTGTTGTTGGTAAAGATCTTGGGGCTGTTGGTGCGGGGGGATCCTAGAGGGCTGGTGGTGGTGGTGGTGTAGAAGGGAGGTGGAGGCAGAGTGCGGTGCGCCGCCAGCGGGATCCAGCACCAGGTTGGCTGGTGTTGCAGCGCCATCGATGAGGTGCAAAAATGAGGCCATGAGGCTGGGGCTGGGCTCTTCTGTCTTGTGGAGCGGAAGGGAGGAGTAGAGCCGTTGGCCGCCAGAGCCTTCGAGATTGATTTGCGCAGCTGGCTGAAGATGAAGATGCTGTGCACGCTGTTGCTGTTGCTGCTGGAAGTGGCTCACTGGAACTGGTGACGTATATCCGCCTTGCGCCACGCTGGGGAAGGGGTATCCCCCGCCCCCTGTGTAATCCATCCTGTTCAGTTGTCGGTTGCCGTTTTCTAGACGTGAAGCGCAAATCAATGAGGCACGTATTGCTCCTTCTCTCTTTTTCTCTGATACGTATCCGTTGACTTTACCTCGTGCTTTGCCTTTCGGACGGTTTGGCCGGAAGGGGTAATGCTAACGGCGGGCGGTTGTGCGCTAAACGCTCTGTTGGCGTTTCTAGAATGAGCGTCGTGCTGGTTGGTTGGCGGGTTGGTCGGGCGGCGCACCTCCTTCCCGCCCGAAACGACAAGCGAGATCGCTCTTCTTCTTACGCCCTCTGCAGAGGGAAGCTCGCGAGGGAGGCAGAAGTAGAAGAGCGGGCAGCTCCCACTTCTTCCGAAACCGCCCTCGAAAGAGCCCCGTCCAAGCCAACAACAGGAGGAACAGAAGGGCCGAGCAGCTGCACGCAAGGAAGGCTCTGCCTGTGCGACTGCGCCTATCTCAAATATCTCGGCGCTTTCTTGTTCTCCTAGACAACCGTCACCTTCCTTGCTTTTGGAGATTGTATATGCTGTATAGTCGGTAAATTTACAGGAATAACCAAACAGGCTTGCCCAGCACCTCGGAATTTGGTAGGCAAATCCGCCGGTCCCTGGCGCCCGTCGTGTCCTGGGCTCAAATTGCGAAACGAAGAGGAACTACTGCAGGACGCAGTCTTCGCTGTTGTTGGTGTTGCTGGTGCCGTTGCTGGTGGACGGGCTGTTGCTGTGTCCACTGATCATGGCGCCAGAGAGGAAAGATGACGCGGTCGCGGCGAGAGACGCCGCAGCGCTCTCCTCCACGCCGCCCTGATGTGACCGGACGTAGGCCGGATCGCTCCAATCCCAAAGCCGGATGGTGGCGTCGGTGGCGCCGCTCGCGAGGCGCACGTCGTCGCAGTCCACCGACAGGACCGGGCCGGTGTGGCCCCGGAGCGTATTGATGCACCACAGATCGTCGTCCCAGTCCCAGACCTTGACCAGCCGGTCGCCGCCGCCGCTGATCAGCTTCTGCCGGTCGAACCGCACGCAGTAGACCCCGCGCATGTGCTCCTCGAGCTCCTCCACGCAGCGACCGGTGGCGCGGTCCCACACGCGCACGCTCCAGTCCGGCGATGCCGAGACCACGCGTCTGCCGTCGAACTGCACGCTCGACACCGAACGCGTGTGTGCCTCTAGGACCTGCATGCACTTGCCTGCATCCAGCAGATGTGAGCGACCGCGAGCGCAAGAGGTGGGTCAGAGGAGGAGATAGAGGGGGGGGCGTACCGGTGCCCAAATCAAGCACGCGGACGAAGCCGGACTCGGTGCCCACCACGAGGCAGCTGTCATCAAACTGCAGCGTGCGCACAACGGGACTCTTGTGCGCAAACGTGATACTCTCCGGTTTCTTCTTCCGCAGATCGCACAGCCGAATGGCACCATCGGCGCCTCCTGCACGTGGTCCATTCCATTCTTTAGTTCTGCAACTTATAATAACATCAGAAATTAAATGTTAATATAAAACAGCGTATTAATTTGGCTGTTGGTGACTTGGCTCATATCAGTATCTTAATTTTAACATTCAAAAATAATAACAATAATTACATTTTGAACAGTGCGAGGAGGCACGAACCCGACACGACTTTGGTGTCATCCATCTGCAGGCACAGCACGTTACCCTGATGGACCGTTGTGCTTCGGATGAGCTTGCCCTGTGTGAGGTCCCATACTGCGTGGTGGCGACAGCGGTGAGTCTCAATCACAATGCGCGGGTAAAGTGGTTGGAGGGAGAGGAGAAGTACTCTTGATGCTCTTGTCCTCGCCACCACTGGCCAGGTTGGTCTCGTGCCGATCGAGGCACAACACGCCACCCGTATGGCCTCGGATTACACCCAGCGGTTTGCCGTTGCTCATGCTCCACGCCCGTATCATGCTGGCCTCGCCGCAAGCCCGAATGGTGTCAGTGAACTCGCCAAAGAAGTGGCTAACGGCACGAAGGGGGGAGGGGAGAGATCAGTCACCTGTCGGCTGAAGCGCTGAACAGACGGTCCTTGGCGCTCCACATGTGCACGGCCGTGACCGCCAGCTGGTGGCCTCGGAGGACGGTCTCGCGATAGTTGTCCCGGCGCCACCCGCGCGCCCGCTCGTGGCGCACCTTGAAGTCCTCGCACCACTTGGACGATGACGACGACGATGTCGTTGTTGTAACTGTAGAGGTCGAAGGGCTGCGGCCCGGCTGGGACGAGGCTGGAGAGGAAGGTGGCGAGAGGGTTGGGAAGGGGCGAGCGGCGAATGGCGATGGGAGAGACGTCGACGTGGGGTCGAAGCGCTGAGCGTGAAGGCGCCGCCAGAAGTCGTCGGAGCGGGCCCAGGCAGCCCACGCGCGACACACGAGCGCAACGCAACCCACGTCGCGCATGCGCAGGTGCACCAAGACTTCCATCTGCAGCGCCGGCGGCAGTTGGAGAAGGAGCAAGTGGGGCTGCGAGAAGTCGAGGGTAAGCGGCGCTTGTGACAAGAAGTGGACTGGCTTCTTGCGTTGCTCGTTTTTTGTTGGCGAATCGGCTGAGCCAGCACTCAACTTTTCGGCAGTGTTTTCAGCAGTGTTAGTGTTGGATGCACTTTTCTGTGGTGAGCAGGGGGGAGTCATCAAATTGGTTGAGCGGAATCGTTCTGGCAAGGGCTGAGGTCGCGGTAAATCGAGGTCCTCGTCATCCTCATCATCGCTCGTGTCGGGCCACCTCTCCTGCCTCTTCAACATAGTGATCAATCTGTTGTATGCAAGCCAACAATTCGTGAGAGAAATCGATCTCAACAGTCGAAACAATTATTTAACATTTCGCTAACCGTTTCCGAAACACAGCCGCAAATTGGCCTGGTTGTTGGGTCGGGGAGAACAACGGCAAGAGTAAAAGATAAACTAGCGACGGCCGGCTTTTTTCTACGCTGCCTGCTGTCCCATTGTGATCGATCGTAAGAGAGCGTATCACATAAAAGCAATGGACAAAGGAAAGACCAACATTCAGCGCGACTGGGAACAGCGGGAGTTCATCGAGGACGTGACCGTAAACATCAAGAAGGTTACTGAATTTTTGAACCGCTTCGGTACCTCTTGTGCCCTCCCTCGTGGCTGTGCCCTGCCCGTAAAGTTTCTTTATTCATTTATATGCACATCGATCGCTCATGTTGATGGCTCGCCAGTTCCTAATTAATCTTTGCCCTCTCTTCTTATGTGGCAGACATCTCCACGCGGTACAAGCTGGCGCGGATCAACGAGAAGCTTTCGAAGCTGGAGAGGCAGATGGATTATCTTGAGGCGGCGCTCAGAACCGTGTCCGGTGGTGGCAGTGAAAGCGCCCCTGCCGAGTGAAGTCCTTCTCTTTCAACTCTTCCCTTCTACCCTTCTTCTTCTTCTTCTTCCCTTCCTGAACCGACCGCCAAAGGGCCACCCGCTGAGCTCCTGCACCAAGGCACCATCACTATCAACCCCTTCCCCTCGTGCATAGGGCGGTATGAAGGTGTTCGCACGTGTGTGAGGGCAAACGACGTACGGCTCTTTTGTACAATTCTACACAAACAATACAACGTGACCCCTGCTAGACCACTTCGGCTCGACTTCTTCGCGGACTCAGGCCCCATCGTCGTCCTCGTCGGCCGTGGTTGGTGGTCATCAGAAAAAGTCGTAGATAAAGTGGTCGATGTACCACGCGAGGAGGAGGATCTTGATGAGATCCACCACGACCCGCTTAGCCACTCGAAGGGCCCTCTCCTTGAACTCTCGCAGGAGCAGCTCGCGCGGGTTGTAGAGCTCGCGTTGGCACGTCGGGCATCGGTAGAACCCATTGCTCGTGAAGGACTCGTAGCACGCTCGATGCATCGAATGGCCACATGGCAGCACCGCCAGCGGTTCCCTGCACGAGGGCGCGTCGAGTTGGCGCCAAAACAACAAAGGGCTCAAGAAGGGAAAAGAAGAGAAGGAGGCCTACCGAGAGGTGAAGAGGTATTCCCAGCAAATGGGACAGTTGTTGTTGAGCACGTCCTCGACGCACTGGTGATTGTTTCGAAGCGTGATGGAGAGACACGCCTTGCACTTGTGACAATGGAAAAAGTCTACCCCTAACCCTGTTTGCAAGTAGAAGAAGAACGCATAAGCAAATAAGAACGCGTCTTCATGAAGGGCGTATGAAAGCAAGGGGCAAGGCACCTTGGCCCAGCCGGCAGATGCCGCAGTCGGCGCAGTGGTAGATACTCTTCTTGGGGTCATTACTCCACAGGTGGCATATTGTACAGTAATATTGGCCAAGCACTCTGCCATCACAACAACGTGTGGTGAGGACCAAGATGACCAAGACGTCGAGGGCGTGATGAGGGCATGGAGGCTCACTTTTTACATTGCGTGCAGCTCTTCTGGGCGGACTGTACGAGCCCGCAGTGCATGCATTGCATCTCACGCACGGCGAACCTAACCATGCGCAGAAACGTCAGTTTGTCAGCTGGGTGTTGAAGGCTACACTTCGTCATTGTGGGCGTCGGTTTAGAGGGGGGTGTACCGATCGAGAGAGTGCTCTGTCTTCTCATCATGACACGAGTGGCACGTGAAGAAGGCGTCGCCACAGCAAGTTGCACGTATACGGCACCCACGTTGATAGTGTCTGCAGCCGAGCACCAGTTCGGCGTCGTCCTAGATGGAATTTTATTCATGATTAAAAAGATGCAAGCGAGGTTTCAATTTCGAGGAGGAAAAGCCTACGTGGTACGTCACCACCCAAGGAGGTGGCGCACTATCTGCCATTCGACTCCTTTCCACTGTTTGATGCTTGTCTCTCCGACCGGACGACTCTTGGCTTCGGCACGTGCGACCAAAGGCCGCAGGATAAACTAGCCAATTTAAGTTGTAGTTTCTTATCAGCTTTTTCTCACAGTTTCTCGAAAAACAGTCTGGGCAGAAGACCCTGAGCGGTGGTGTGGCGCACGGGACCCTGCTACTTGAGGGCAGCAAATGTGGCCGTCACTCACTGCTCCGGTGCGCCGACCGCTCAGGCCAGCAGTTCACCGGGTTTTTGTGTTACGCTCACTTATGCAGCCGTCCTTTGTTTGCTCCTGTGCACTCTCAAGGCGAAGAACAGCGGCCTTGCAGCGCAACTTGAGCGGGTGAACTGGCGCGTGAGGTCCAGTTGCACTCACCGTAAATGGGCCTCGCACCAATAGGGCGGGGCGAACCAATACCGTCGCGCGCCGAGAGGCCAACCGTCTCCTTGCAGGCGGCCTCAAGGAGACTCCCAAGCTCCTTCCTCCCATTTCTCCTCTCCTCCACTATGAAGTTCAGTTGGCTCATGGCGTACTGCGTCTTGGTACTGGTGGCGATGTCGTTGTGTCTGCGCTCGGGTACGTCGCCGACCAAAGATCTCTTTCGCAGATAAGAGTGGAGGAACTAACGCGCACTGCACCTCCACCGAAGTAGGGGCCGCCACAGCGATCCTCATTGAGGGAGATGGCAGCCCCAACACGAAGTCGGTCTTTGACGTCTGGACCAAGGCGTATCGTTACACTCGGGATGATGTCAGGCAAGCCCTCTTTCCACGCTTCGCTTTCTCTTCTGACACTCACTTTTTACGTTCTTGCGCTCCAGCATCACCTTCCCCGGGTCCGGCGTCAACGCTGCGCTGGCCGACTACAACAACGGCACACTGGTAAGTTGGTCTTCTTCTCCCCAAGAGTTTGCTCCACTCCGCGCTTGCAACACCCGCCTGGCGTTGTTCCCAAATTGCCGAATGCAATATTTTGTTCAGAGCGACGGAGGCAGGTCTGGGAGTACCCAGCCCCCGGGGAGTGCCGTGCTTAACAACGCCCGTGCGTACCACTCGTCCAACAACAACAGGACTTCTTGTCGCTGGATCGCGGCATCACGGCCGCCGCGACCTCGGCCTACGGCTACCTCACCCAATTCCCCCTGGCGGCGCACGCCATGGTCATGGGCTATAATCTGCCCGAGCTCAACGCGTCCGGGCCATCTCTGGTCCGTTTTGTGCGCACGTTTTTTTTGTTGGTTACTGGGGCCCACGTTGTAGGGGACTGACTATAACATGTCCTTTCGCTCGCTCCGTGGAACGGTGGTGGGGTTGTGAAGGTCTTCAACAGGACGACCCTGGCCCTCGTGTGGGCCGGCGTCGTCAGCAAATGGAATGACCCTCTGCTTCGCGAACTCAACCCGTTGATCGCGGACCAGCTGCCGGACAAGGACATCGTTCTGGGCTACAACGACAACTTTGTCCTGTCCGTGACCGAGCTGCTGAAGCTGGCCTTGGAAAGCTACAGCCCGGAGTTCAAGATCATCTTTGCCGCGGCCAATCGCACGTTCGCCAACATGCCCTGGGTCAAGGAGGGCCGCGCAGGGGTCGTCGGAGGCGCGAGCTCGCTCCGGCTGTCTTGGCTCAAGGGCCAACCTTACGGCATGACGTTCCTGACTTGGGCCGACTCCGTGGGCGAGATCGCCTACGCACGTATGGTCAACAAGGCCGGCATGTTGGTCGAGCCGTCGGTGGCGTCGGTGCAGGCCGCGATGAATTCCTTTACTGATTCCTATGCCTCCGGCGATTTCGAGATCGACATCTACGATGCCAACGGCACCGACGCGTGGCCGCTGGCCTGGATGACCCACTTCGGCGTCGCGCGCAATGCCAGCGCGTACGACTGCACGAACGTCCGCGAGCTGCTCACCTTCATTGCTTGGGTTCACACGAACGACGCGTATGTCTTCCGTCCGTCCGTCTGTCTTCTTCATTTGTTCACGTGGCCATCAGCTCACTGATGCTCGCGCAGCGCGTCGGAGGGTGCGTCGGAGATCAACGTGGCCCCGCTGCCCGTGAGCTTTCGCAAGAAGCTGATCGGCCTGCTGGACAACGTCATGTGCAACAACAAAGAGGCCTACTCGACTTCGTTCCTGATCGGAACCGGCACCCAGATCGGCCTCTTCACGTCGTGGTCCGTCCAGTGGTCGGCCGGCCAGAGGCAAATGAAGTACTACGAGTCCCTCTCCTCGCAGGGCAAGGCCGAGCTCGAAAGCTTCGATGAGGACTACGGTGTCTCGAGCAATGGCATCGAGGCCGAGTGGTTCGAGCGCATCCCCGACCTGGGCGTCCTCCCCGCGACAGCCTACGCGGCCGTGCCGGCCTTCAACGTGCCGGAGCTCAAAGGGAAGACGCTCGTGCTCGACTTGGCCACGATTGCCGCCATCTACCTCAATGAGATCACCACCTGGGATGACGACCGCATCAAGAACATCAACTCGGCAGACGTCGCCCTCGCCCTGCCCAGCCAGCCGATCACGGTCGTCGTCGCTTCGACCAGCTCGGCCATTGAGCAGCTGTTCACCTACATGCTGAGCGCCCAAGTTGAAGAATTTGCTCGTCAGGTACCGTCCTTGCTCCCAGTCAAAGCCACAGCCTGGTTCCTCGCCGTGTGTTTGCTGGCTGTCGACACTGATTGAGTAACTGGCTGGCTTTGGCGAGGCAGGTGGGCGTCAATGCCACTGCCACCTTCCCGGTCGAGTTGGTGGCCAACCGCTCGCTCACGACCGACCAGGCCGATGGCGTGTTTGACCTCCTCAAAGCGACCAAATACTCCTTTGCCTTCTGGTGGCACCACGAAGTGCTCCTCGTACGAGCTGTTCCACCACCCTCGTCGCAGTTCAGGACGAGACGTCTGACCGATCGGTCTGTGAACGCAGACGCACGTGCTGGGCTCGGCGGCCATGAAAAACACGGCTGGCAACGTCGTCAACGCCAGCGTCTCGGCGGTGGCCAGCGCGGTTGACGACTTCATCCAGAATGACGGTCTAGATCAACTGGCCTACAACTCCCTCGTTCTTCGTTCGTTGCTTGTCCTCTTTCTCCTCTTGGCCTCAGCGCTGTACATTTTTGACATTCCTCTGCTGTTGTTGTACCAGGCTCGAGCCCTGACAGCTGGCCCCTGACCACCTTTGGCCTCTTCCTCTACCGCCAGTCGCAGATGCGCGACTGCAACGACGCCGCCGCGCTGGCCGAGTATTTCTACTGGACGCAAACCGACTCTGAAGCCCTCGCCATCGCCGATCGGTGCGTGCATTTATATTTAATTCTATTTTTATTATTTTTATAAATTTATAAATTTATAAATCAAATAAATTATTAATTTTGTGCATTCAGCCAAGGATTCCTGCTGGCATCTAGCGTTGCGGCGATGCAGGCCCGCTTCCTGCTGCAGCTCCGCGACTTTAAGTGCGACGGTGTCAAGGTCAGCAGCGTGAGCGCATGCGTCAGCGACGAGGGCCTCCTGTGCTCCGGCTTCGGCACGTGCACCAACGGCGCCTGCCTTTGCCAGAGCGGCCGCGAGGGCCAGTACTGCGAGAACGTGAGCACCAGCGAGGATGTATTGGCCATCGCGCTCGGTACCACCACCCGAGACCAAGTGTGGAAAGTAACAATTGGACTTAAGCGAGACTTGTTGGGCCGCTACACAGGCGTGGCCGTCCCGGTGGGCGTGCTGGTCTTTCTCGCGCTGGTGTGCCTGGTCGCCCTCCTGCTGGTGTGGGCTCGGCGCTCGGGCCGGCAGCACGACAACTGGGAGATCCGGTTCGACGAGCTCGAGATGGGCGAGCAGCTGGGCGCTGGCGGCTTTGGCGCCGTCCACCGCGCGACCTGGAAGGGCACGGAGGTGGCCGTCAAGGTCATGATGGCCGCCGACCGGGTGACCAAGGACATGGAAAAGGGCTTCAAGGACGAAGTGCGCGTCATGACCGCCCTGCGCCACCCCAACGTGGTCCTCTTCATGGCCGCCTGCACCAAGGCCCCCAAGATGTGCATCGTCATGGAGTTCATGGCCCTCGGCTCCCTCTATGAGCTGCTACACAACGAGCTCATTCCAGAGATTCCGTTCGCGCTCAAGGCCAAGATGGCCTACCAGGCATCAAAGGGCATGCACTTCTTGCACTCGTCGGGGATCGTGCACCGGGACCTCAAGTCGCTGAACCTGCTGCTGGACAACAAGTGGAACCTCAAGGTGTCTGACTTTGGCCTCACCAAGTTCAAGTCCGACGCGGCCAAGGGCGGCGGGCGCGACGTCGCCGGGAGCATCCACTGGACGGCGCCAGAGGTGCTGAACGAGTCGCCGGAGGTGGACTGGATTCTGGCGGACGTGTACTCGTTCGGGATCATTCTGTGGGAGCTGCTCACGCGCGACCAGCCCTACGCCGGCCTTAGCCCTGCCGCCGTGGCAGTGGCGGTCATCCGCGACAACCTGCGGCCGGGCCTGCCCGAGCCCGAGCCCGAATCGGCCTCGGCCGCCACCACGATGGCCGCCACGGCCCCGAGCGAGTACCGCGATTTGATCGAGAGCTGCTGGCACTCGGACCCGACGATCCGACCGACGTTCCTCGAGATCATGACCCGCCTCTCGGCCATGCACGGCGACTCCACCTCAAACGGCGGGCTCACCTCGAGAACGTCGTCGGGCTCGTCGTCTAGCCAAAGCAGCAGCGCGGGCAAGGCGGCTGCGCGCGGCTACCGCAGCTCGTGGACCATGCCGTCGACCAACTCGTCGTCGGCCGGCGGCTCGTCGTCGTCTTCGTCCTCGGCGGCCTCCTCGTTATTGCCCACTTCGTCCCGCACGGTGGCCACGGCGGCCGCCGGCGGGGCCGGTGGGGCGATGGTCGTGCGGGCGCCCGAGGGCGAAGTGACGATCGTGTTCACGGACATCACGCGTGCCGCCTCGCTCTGGGAGTTCAACCCGGCGGCTATGCGCGACGCCACGCTGCTCCACAACGAGACCTTGCGCGGCGCGCTGACCAAGCACCGCGGCTACGAGGTGGTGTTCCTGCGCGACCGCAACAGCGGCGAGGGCTCCTTCTGCATGGCCTTCCAGCACGCCGCCGACGCGCTGGCCTGGTGCGCCGATGTGCAGCGCGCTCTCTTGCAGGTCGAGTGGCCCGAGGCGCTGCTCGAGCATCCGGGCGCGGCAGAAGAGTGGGGCGACACGGACGACCGGGTGGTGTTCAAGGGCTTGCGCGTGCGCATGGGCCTGCACGTGGGCTCGCCGCGCATGGTGCGCGATCCGATG
Source organism: Acanthamoeba lenticulata (assembly GCA_002179805.1). Lineage (NCBI taxonomy): Eukaryota > Discosea > Longamoebia > Acanthamoebidae > Acanthamoeba > Acanthamoeba lenticulata. The sequence goes on along the minus strand of NAVB01001645.1, from coordinate 814 downwards.
ACGCGGCGCATGGAGTACATCGGGCCCGTGGTGAACGCGGCGGCGCGCATCACAGCCATGACCCACGGCGGCCAGATCGTCATGAGCCGCCCCGCGTATCAGAAGGTCCGCGAGGCCGAGGCGCGACTGGGCCGCTTCGTACGTTTGGGCCGATTCGAGATGCCCGACGCGCCGCAGGGCGCCGACAAGCTGTACGAGCTCAAGCCCGACGGACTTGAAGGCCGCTTCTTTGGAGGCGTCGCGCAAGACGGCAGCGACCAGCAGTCGTCCCACGATTCGGCCAGCGACGACAGCCACATGCCGAGAAGCAGCAGCTTTGAGGCCGAGCTGCGCACGGCGGTGGGCGAGGGGATGATGTTCAAGGAGGACACCTTCCTCACGTCGGCCAACCTCTGCCGCTGGATCATTGACTTTGGCGAGGTCCAGCTGGGCAAGCAGGTGGGCCTCGGCTCCTACGGCGTCGTGTTCCGCGGACGGTGGAAGGGGGTCGATGTGGCGGTGAAGCGGTTCATCAAGCAGAAGCTCGACGAGCGGCGCATGCTCGAGTTCCGCGCCGAGATGGCGTTCTTGTCGGAGCTGCATCACCCCAACATCGTGCTCTTCATCGGCGCATGCGTCAAGAAGCCCAACCTGTGCATCGTGACCGAGTTCATGAAGCAGGGCTCGCTCAAGGACATCCTCGCCAACAACGCGCTCAAGCTGGCCTGGAAGCAGAAACTGCGGCTGCTGCGGTCAGCAGCGCTCGGGATCAACTACCTCCACTCGCTGCAGCCGGTGATCGTGCACCGAGACCTGAAGCCGTCGAACCTGCTCG